>APFE030155501.1:19844-85028 GCA_000404065.3 Pinus taeda
CAATGGCAGGTTCTTCATGTTCGACGCGAGGTTTTCATCATTGGCCTCCGATCGAATGATTCTACGGGTGTTCGACACCGGCTCACTGATTCGCACGCCATAGATTGTACCTATAGTACCTTGAGGACCATTTCCATTATTAGTGGTACCTCTCGCGTTTGTTAACAGTTTTCATCATTGACTGGTAATCAGACGATGTTCCTACATGTTCGACTTCGACTCCTATATTCGCATGCTTGAACTTGTACTTTGTTCGGGTCAAGATGGAGCACAAGACCCTAGATTTTGTTTGTTGAGATCCAGGTTGTGATTTTGTGGATTATTATGATCATTACATGACTCATTCCCTGGATGGTTTTGACCATGCTTGAGTCTATTTATCGATCCTTATTGGATGGTTGCGCCCATACCTTGGATCCAGTTTTTTATGTACTCTACTATGGATGGATGTGCACATACCACATACATCATGTGTTTGAGATATCAGTTGTACTTCTTCATGTAGGTTCGCCGATGACAGTGTTTTCAGTTGGCCATGTTCCTGTAAAGCATTTCATCCCTCTCTCTCTCGGGCCTCATGCTTTAGGGGGAATCTATTACACACTAATTTGTCACCGTCCCTATTACCCCTTCTCCTGCACCTTGGAGGACTTATTCTGGGACATGTGAGAAGTGACATGACCTGGAAACACTTGCATTGTATTCCCCTAGACATGAACTTCATATGCCCTGAAGACACCTTCTACAAAATACCCATAAAAATAGCCCTTTTTCCATTAGCGCAGTTCCACTGTGTATCATTCGCGCCAATGGGGGAAATCCTCCAAAGAGGGCGCGCCAGCTGGCGCTCTGTCTCAGAGTTACACTCGCGCTAGCCCAGTTGGGTAAAGTTTTTAACAACCAAACTCATGAAGGTTCTTCCTAACCCACTCATGAACTTAATCAATATTGATTTGGGTCAGTTTGGCTTCGAATCTCCATAGGAGGGAAATAGTTCTCCACCTCTCATGGAAGCTTCTTAGTGATAAGGCCAACCCCATGAATATTGTGGAAATCCTAACTCCTTCTCCTCTATCTATAAAATCTTGTCCTTTTTCCTTTGACAAGTTAGTATCCAAGTTCCAAATTCTAAGTCCCAAAGTCTGAGAATTGCTAAGTTGATGCTGCAAGAAGCCTTCTTCATTCCCATAAGGCTAAATCTAAAGTGAGGAGATTCTTGTCCAAGTAACCAAGGAGAGAGAGGGTTTTTCCCCATTCCCAACAAGCTTTGCAAGGCATGTGCTGCTGATCACCCAACCAAAGGAGGATTTGACGTCAGAACTACGGTTGTGTTCTTCTTTGTTTATTAATAATAGACGACTATCATTATGGTTCCACTCTTATTGTCTTTGTAATGATGATTGAGTTATATCTTTTCTGCCTGATATATAGTTTCATCCATTGGATTTTATGCTTGTATTTGTGTCGTTCTTTGCATGTGCAGATGTCTGTTCACGAGGATCGTGGGGATCATGACCAGCCAGAGCAAAGGAATGGGAAGGATGACTCTTCTACAAGTACTAGCGTTGGAATCCAGGTAGGCCCTCATCATTGGTCTTTGATTTGCAATTAGGAACCTGCGTGTTAGCGTTGTTTGATTGTTGCTAGACTCCATTTGGGCTAGTAGGGATCACCTCTGTCCACAGAGGGGATTTACCTCCATAACACTAGAACCCCCCCATACTACTTCGGGTGAGGTCTTAGTCTGCATTCCGCAGACTATTTCCGAAAGGGCCAATAGTACATGGATTTGTTTGGCTAATTAACTTCGAACCTGGGTCAAGCCTCAGAAATCCAACAAATAGTTCCATTGTCGGGACCGGGATCTGCATAGAGATGTTTGATGTCGTATCACTGGAATTTAGCTAAGAAAGAACTTGAAAACTGGCTGGCTAGGAAGATTCACGAGTTCGTGGTGTAGGAGAATAGGAATCCATGTCCGTCAAAAGAAGAGTGATTAGACTGTTGCTTGTACACAGAGATCCACAAAATTTTCTTGGTATCTTTTCTGACTGAGCTATACGAGTTTATCTTGAAGCCAGTAGATACCCAAGGAAGATGCAAGATCGAAAGACCTATTTTGTGGTCTCCAAAATTGGTGTACAGATTGGAAGCATTAAAGGATAAGATCGTGCATGCTATTGATGACTGGCTCAATCGAATTATAGGAGGATTCATTACTTAATTCACAATAGATACTTTATTCAGCTACAATGAGGCAGAGCGACGCTTCCTCAAAGGACCACAAGGTAAGTACGTTAAGTCTTTGAACACTTGGATTAAAATGCTACCGTGTGAAAAACAGGTTATGCAAATAAATTGATGTTTGGGGCTACGCGAAGTGGGAGAATTTACATAAACAAAGACAGTGTAGAACTAGAAACTAGCCCCTTGATTTCACCTCTGTGAGGGGACAGGGAAGAGCTCGTGAAGGTATCACCAAGAAGTACGATCAATTTGATAAGGCAGAAGATTCCGCGCATACCACCCCCACCCACACCACCGCTAGTTTCACTGTCTTCACCCCCATCTTTGCCCATACCACCTCCGCCACCATCGCAAGGGAATATGGCAAGCATGATAAAATTTTCGGTGTTCAAGGGAGTAGGAAATGAATATCCAAACCAGTTTTGGTTTGTGATAAAGGCTATATGGTAAGCATAGGGAGTCATGAATCATAATATAAAGAAGGAAACTTTGGTTAGCGCTCTACAGGATTGTGTGCTAACATGGTACATTAAGCATTCTAATGACAATACGAATGCAGGGATCGCAGACATCCAAACTACATTGAACAAGGAATTTAGTACGCTGAAGTCAGAGGCATTGCTGATCATTAGGTTCAAGGAAATCACAATTCTACCAGGAAAGAGCTTGTGGGAGTTGGATCAGAGACTGAAGTCCACAATTCATGAAGCTAACATGACGTTGACCAATGGACAACACCGCGAATGGTTTATAGCATCATTAATGCCACATCTACAGAGCACACTGTCACAATAGAGGCCAACAACTCAGGTTGAGGCCTTGGAGATCGCGATGAGACTGCATGAGACCTTGATATAGGATCTCAACCTGGGAATTCAATAGATACACACGCAGTTGAAAAACTTGTGCCTTGAGATGCAGAGTTTGAAACAGGACATGACATCTCGCCGAGAGGTGTGCAACAAAGTATGGTGTGTTAAATGTAAGCTTCAGGGTCATGACAAGGATCATTGTCTGGTGTTCGTGAATTACCCCATGAGAGGAGGACCAATGCCATTGAGACCGGAGGCACAGGTAGGACCGAGTGTAGCACCTGCGTTGTGGTGCGCGATTTGTTACAATTGCGGAGGGCCAAAACATTATGCCTGTGATTGTATGAATCCGATGCATCGATCATGCATGTATTGTACATTGTTTGATCATGAGATAGAGGATTATCCTACACTGATAGCAAGGTTGTGCAACAAGGGAGCACTCTAACCTCCCTCAACTCAGAACCTGCAAATGATGAGGTTTGACTCGCGCGAGGAAGAACCTAATGTGAATATTGTGCCTGAAAGTGGAATTACGACAAGGGATGAAAAAGGCAAGCAGCTTGAAGAGAGTACTTGGGTTCGCAAGGCTTCGACGAAAGAACCGGATTTTGATTTGGAGCATGCTAAGGAAACCTTCATGGAAGGTAGGAAGAGCTTTGCTGATGCCTCCACTTCAGGAATAAAAGACAGACCAGAGCCGGTAATGGACCCATCGATGCTCACAACGTTCCTGGAAACATGCATGAAGCTGTTGCATGACAACAAGGTTGTAAAGGGACTATAGGAACTCATTAATAGATGTGTTGGGACCGTGCGAGGAGAAATGTGCATAGTCCGGAAGATTGGAAAGCACGCGACAAGGATGGGAAGAGAGATGATATTGACCACGCAGATTGGGGAATATGAGATGGACCAAGTTATTATGGACCTAGGATTAGATGTGAATGTTCTGCCGAAGCAGACATGGGAGCACATGGGAAGGCCTACGCTGCAATGGTCTACTATCCAGCAGCAGATGGCGAACCAACAAAAGATCCTACCTATGCAAAGATTGCAGGGAATAACCATAGATATTTAAGGGGAAAGCACACTAGCAGATTTAAAAGTGATAGAGATTGTTGATGACAACAATCCCTACCCTACGCTGTTAGGAATCAATTGGGCCACTGACATGAACGGGGTGATAAATATGAAGAAACACAAGATGATTTTTGAGAAAAAGTCTCTGCACGTAGTTGCACCTTTGAACCCTGCAGAAGGATCACGCTACATGGAGCCAATGCATGACTATGAAAGCGACGACGATTGGGACTATATCTACAAGGTAACTGTGTGAGAATAAGACTGGTTGAATCCCATCGTAGATGGATGAATCTCATGGGTGCACGAAAGCTCACGTACATCGGATTCCGACGAAGAGATAGAGCAATGGTAGAACCAGTTACATGAGGTAACCACGTTGAACTGTAACATGATGACGAGGTCGTTGCGCTATGTATTGACAAAGGTAAGGGATTTTCCTACGTATGATGGGTTGAGTGAGGTAGATGACTTCCTGAACAGATTTGAAAGGGAGGTGCCAGAACAACAATGTGTTGAAGGTTTGAAATGGGTACTCCATGCTACACCCGCGAGGTGGTGGGGTACGCACCAAGGAAGCTTTGAGGACTGGTGTGAATGGAGGAGAATGATGTGTATATAGTTTGGGAAGCCTTAGATATGATTAACAGACAAGATTACCAGCCAGAACGGTTTGCGCACACATCTATCTAGATGGATACAGGCATATGTCACAAAACCTGCACGGAGGCACACAAACTTTGCGTAAGGGGACACGGTCAGTAAGCATGTGCAGGAGAGGCACTTGCACGAAAAACCCCTCAGGATGGAACAACAGAGTGTGGAAGGAATGAGCGGATAGAAATCTATCCACGTAGAAGCCTTTAACAAAGTATGCGAACAACTGAACAAGGTACACAATATGTAATGAACTGATTGGGACCTGCGCGTACCAGCGGTTCTATGGGCTTATAAGAAAACGTGCAAGAAATTGATGGAGTAGATGCCTCTGAGCCTGGATTATGGAGCAAACAATGTAATCCCCATCGAGTATAAAATGCCTAGTCTACGCATAGCAGTGCTGATAGATATGACGGCTTGCGGAGCCTTCGAAGAAGGGATCATGCGGCTAAATGAAGCAGAAAGCTTGGGACCTAAGGAAGAAATCCATCAGGGTCATCTTAGGCTCCAAGAACTTATGAAAGAAAGGGTGTGATTAAGGGAGAAAAGCACTCTACTGGAAGTGGAAGTCAAGAAGCTTGAGAACGAGATAAAGGTAGATTTTCTCGATAAGAAGACCACGGTGATAAAACAGGATGCGTATGATTCCCTTGACAAATTTTGGGATTACTGCTGAGAGTTGGTCAGCCTGATGCCTTGGATCGGACCGCATATTACTAAATGGATCAGCCATGGTGGCGCACTGCAGATGATAGAGTGCGCAACATAGCCAGTAATAATAAAAGGTGGGTATGTTATAGGAAAAGTGACAGATGACTGGATGAAACCCTATACAGGTGGTGTGGCCACTTGACTAGCCATGGGAAGTATAGTCTTAATGCTCCAGGTAGTTGAAAGGAGGTGTAGTACTATAAGCTACTCTACTCGAGAGCTATGCGATGTTGGAGCTATGCGCAAAAGCAAAGTGTCACATGGTCCGTGACCGCGCAAGGGGGGATGTCCTGCCACATGGGTTGGTTGGAAAGTGATCGTTGGAGTCACTATTCATGATGTGATACTCAACTTGATACAAAATGGAGTGGGTGGCGGGCATTTAAGAGGCGATTTATGGGCAAGATTTTGAAAAATATTCCACCAAGGGAGCATTAATGAACCAGATTTGGGGAGAACGGTCGAATTCAAATTCAAAAGATGTTATAAATTACAAAGGGCTTCCCAACAAACAATACTTGGTCATTTGCGAATTGAGTTGTCATATACCCTACGTATTCTAAGCAAAGACTTGTTTGCCCCATGCAGAGCATTGATTGAGCCCCTGATTAAGCAACTAAGAGCTTTCTGGATGAACAAGATGGCAACATCCGAGGAAGCTAGCGAAATTGCAGAGATGACTACAAAAGAGGCCGCGCAAGCCCTGACTGTGGGAGATGCCTCTGAAGGCGCTAGGACTATGGAATAAATCCCTAAATGACAGTGCACATCGAGGCTGAAGAAAGACAAACAACTAATGATTCTGGTGCATGTGTCCCCGCAAAACCCGTTACGCACCATACTAACGATGGAGGAGAAAGGGAAAGAAGTTAACTTGGAATCCAAAAAGGAGGAGGAATACCTAGAGGAATTCATAATTGAGGAGGAAGAGGTTGAGGATATGGAGGAAGAAACTAAGCCTGTGCACCCCCCAAAAAATCTACTTGTATATACCTCCCCATGGAAAGGGAAGACAAAAGTGCCCAAGGACCTCGACGAGAGCAAGAGCTCTCTCCAGACTCTGCTCCCCCTGGACAACATCATCTTTGAGGGCACGCACCTAGGGAGGGTGCCAAATTTTAAGTTTGAAGATTGAATCTCACTAACCACGATAAATTACCTCATCTAGAGACCACGCAGCTCATGAAGCCCAAGCAGAACACTCTAGCAGGGGTTATAGAATTGGAGCCATGAAAGTGGTTACGTGGAGTGGAAAAAGCAGGGTTATTAAACCTGCTCTAGGTATCACATTTCCACCATGCCCCAATAACATTATTCATCATCATATAGCTTCTATTCCTAGTACATGGTGGGTGTTTGTGGCAGGAGGAGCCCATTCCCATCACGGACCACTTAATACGTGCAAAGGAGAGGGCCCTGCAACATCTCAGAGGGGAATAACAGCGACTTGGCCATCACAGAGGTCATGAAGAAGAAATACAAGATGGATAAGAAGAAAATGGGATACGCCATATCTAGCATCAACATCAAAGTAGTTAAAGTGGTGGCCCAGATACTAGCAGGAAAGCTCATGTGGAAGTGTCGCGCGGACGAGGTGCCCGCGCCGGTGGTTGCACTTGCTAAGAAGTGCGTGGAGGGGTTCTAGTTTAACTGGTGCGAGTTCCTATGCAAATAGTTCTTGGAAAATTGTTGTGAGGCCTAAGAATAAGGAAAAACATTCCACTATGCATGGCTTCTGTTGTTCATAGTGCTCGTGGCAGGAGAATTATCTAGAGGATAGCCAGTTCCCCATAATTGATAGGGATCTGCCAGAGGCCACGAAGTATGCCTCGCTGCGGGCCACGAAAGATATGAACCAAATCTGAAACAACAAAATATTCAGGGTGTTCATGGAAATGAACATCAAAATGGGGATTAACCACAAGCCATGGCTATCACCCACTGTCTACAATAGCCCTCAAAGTTTTGCAGAATTTAAAGTAGACTTCCACAACATATATATCAAATCATGCAAGGACCTGACCAAGAAATAGAGCGAGATACCCTTCATGGCCACAAATGATGTAAATTTCGATGTACTAGAGACACGACCACTAGAGTGGTGTGCCCCAGACATAGCGGTATTGGAGAAATTTGCGGCGCAGAAGAAGAAAGAGGAGGCCAAGCTGTGCATGGCACAGTTGGAAGAAAAGAGAAGACAAGAAGTAGTGGCAAAAAAAGCATAGGAGGCGCGGGACGTTGTGTAGACAACATCCGAATAGATAAAGGCCACAACAACAACACCATAAGAAGCAGCCGAGAAGGCACGCGAGGGCCAGAAGTCACCTTAACATGGGAAGTAGAAAGAGATGGAAATAGAGAAGAAGAGGGCGGCGTGGACCCACAAACAATGTCAACACTACTAAAGCACCAGTGCCAAAGAGAGCGGATTGGGCTGCGCAAAAAGGTGAAAGAATGCAAGCTGTCGATCGACCCAATCACCCTTACTGAGGGTGATCTGCATGAAATAGGTGAAATAGTGCACGACGTCACCATTGAGGCCCTCCAAAATTTTGCGAAGGAGAATTAGATTGTGTTGGAGGCCCTCCGAGTGCAACTTCAAGAGTTGCAGGTGTGCACTCCTCATGTTGGTCCCATTTCAACCAGCCTCGCAAGTGGAATAGCTACAGCCAAGCGAATGCTACGCGCTCGGAAAAAAAACACAATAATGCTACCAGAGGGGGCACTGGCTACAACAAATGAGGCTGATGAGCGTACCATTAGTATGCTAAAAGCGATAGGGATCAACATGGATGTGTTCTTGTGGGAGATGCTCTATGTTTTGCAGGATGGGATTACTGTAGAAGTATGGGCTGGGGAGAGTCGTGCGTTGCAAGTGTTGAGCAAGAAAACAATCAACATGGAGTAGTTGAGCTTGTAGCATGACGAGTTCATGTCACAGAACTGATAGATAGTATAGGCACTGGAAGAATCCTATTAGATGGTCCCTGAGCTGGCCATCCAAGCAGATGCACCAGTAGAGGCGCGCATCCAGAGATTAGCAGCAGGGGTGTGCAAGGCGCGAGAGGAAATGAATAAGGGTCAACTAGAAATTGAACCTTCAGATAGCAGAGCTGCGGTTAAAGGTGCAGGTGTCCACCGCTCTAGAAGTCAAAGAACAGCACACCAACGCTATTACAACAGGGATGGAAGAAATTAGCAGTGCAGTAAGGGACTGCACCAGCATGTTGGAGGAGTCCTTCGAGGTCCTCACCAATCTACAGGAAGACCCTAACATCTAACGTTTAGAGACAGAGGCGCATGAGCTCTAGCAGTTGTATGACAATGTCAAAGGGACTGTGCAGACGATGGGCCTCACTCAAAGGCTCGCTTGAATGCAACATTTCAAAGCGCTGAAAGAGAAGGTGGATGCATCACATCATAAAGAAGCAATCTTGAAGGTTTCCTGTTCAGACTTGGATCGATGAGACCTTCGTCATTACAAAAACAATTGAAGGGAAGCTCATGCAAATGCAGGGGATGCAAGAATAGATGTAGGGAAGCAGTTCTGACACCGCGGTCTCGGAACAATGTGTACAAGAGATTCAACAAGCAGTCGCTCAGTGCACTGCCAACCTTGCAGATTTTTTAGCAGAGTTAGAGGGTCTCCGCGCAAAGATCTACGCACCAATTGAGTGACTTGAGGGTGAGTTGTGATGTTTGTGTTTGGGGCCTGTTGGGCATGGAATCCCCCCAAGACATTTTTTGGGCCTTAAAGCCCAGGTTTTGACCAATACTATTGTAAATACTACGTGAATTGTGGGCATGGAGTGCTAAATCATAATAGAGTCATAGGGTTGTTCGTCCTTGGTTTTGTAATGTAATGTTGGTTTGAAAGATCTACCCATGGTCCGCGGACCATGAGATTGTATAAATAGAGCGAGGCTCTAAGTGTAGAAAATAGTTAATGACGAGTAAAAGAGATTAATGAAGCGCTGAATCGAAGTGTAGGTCATGTATTTTGGTCATAGAGTAGGAGAAGGCTTTGCAGCTGAGTGTGCAGAGGCGTAGTAGTCTGCATCTGAGTGCACGGACCCCTACAGCTGAGTGTGTAGGGCAAGTTGAGTCTGTAACCGTAGAAAGCATTAATAAAGAGAAGATTTACCATATTTCTGTGTATCTTGTCTTGTTTTATGTATTGTTGGGTATAGTTTACTGTTTATTTGTTGTGAGAACTTAGATCAATGTGCTACATAAATAAATATAAGATAAGGCATCCAATTACACGAAGATAACTAACTGGTGTAAGAAAATAAGTAAGATCTTAGGTGTGACTAAGCGAAAAAGTGCAGAGTGCTGCTCCAGTAGCACAGAAGCCCCACGACCTTGGTTCAGGCTACACAAAGGCGAATATATCAGGGTGCAAAGGCCAAGGGAGTGCGTGAAGTAACCTACATGAAGGGACTAATAGTTGGACCAAGTCAACCCCTCAAACATCTCAAGGGTGTGGAAACCTAGTTCCAGCACCCTCCCTTACTACTTCGGGTGAGACCTCAGTCCACGTTCTATGGACTATTGCTGAAAGGGCCAATAGTACAAGGATTTGTTTGGCTAATTAACTCTGAACCTAGGTCAGGCCCCAACAAGCCAATAATGCCACACTACAACCACACCCCGGTGAAAGTTTTGGTCATCAAGCAGCTACTATGCTTGGTGCATGATGGGTGTCTATCCTTGGAGGAGCCAATACCCATCACAAATTGGTTGATTGACAGGATAACGCGATTGCCATATACAGGTGATAATTTGACTATGATATTTGGCAGAAAAGCTGGCGATGAGGCTCTTGCGGAGTCTATGAAGGAAAAATTTACACTGGTGAAGAAGCCATGCGGATACACTATATCCAGCATCTACGACCCTAATGTGAAGGTAGCCATGTAGATCCTTATAGGGAAAGTGATGAGGAAGTGTCATGCCGATGAGGTGCTAGCGCTTGTTATCATGCTAGCAGCACAGTGTGCTGAAGGAGTCTAGTTCAATTGGTCGGACTACCTTCGTGAATTGTTCGCGGCGAACTACCGTGAAGTGCAAGAGCTCAACAAGACATTCCACTAAGTGTTGCCCTTGCTGTCAATTGTGTTGGTAGCATGGAAGCTGCTAGAGGATAGCTAGTTTCCTTCGGTTGCGCCAGACATCCCAGGAGCAACGAAGTGCACTTTGCTGTGGGTGACCAAGGACGCGCAGTGAGTCAGGGACAACAAGATCTTTTGGATCTTGATGGAGATGAACATTCGAATGGCCATCAACTGTAAGCCGCGATTATCACCTACAGTGTACGCCAACCTACAGGGCTATGCCTAATTTAAAGCAGACTTCCATCGAGTATCCATCGGGGCATGATAGGAGCCTATGCATAAATGGTACAACTTACTGTATCTGGTAACGAATGATGCCATTGAAGTGGTGCTTGATCAATGGCTGGCAGAGTGGCACACCACCACAGACTTGGCAGTGGGTGGGAGCAAGTGCACTACACAAAATAAGGAGGAGGAGGCCAAGCTTAAGATGGCACAACTAGCTGAAAAGAGGAAAAAGGAGGTTGCTAATAAGGCCTAGGCAGTGCGTGAGGCCACGCAACAAACAAGGAAGTAGACAGGTGGGACAGAGTGGGGCTCTGACAAAGGTGCAAGGTTGCCTTCACCTAAGACAGAGGAGGAAATAAAACAACATGGCATGAACCCTTAGGAGATGTCTGCCCACATCAAGTGCCCAAGAGAGCTGGAGAAAGGAGGGCCCAAGAAGAAATCAAAGGCGACCAAGACCTCACTAGACCCCATCACACTAATAAAAGGGGATTTGCATGATATCATTAACACAGTGAGAGATACCACCTCAGAGGCCCTGCAACAATTTGAGCTGCAACAACAGATCATCTTGGGGGCTATTTAGATAGGGTTGCAGGCACTGCAAACCCACATGTCATAGGCTGGCATGGTGTCTACCAACCTGGCTATGGGAACTTCAGAGGCTGCCGATATGCTGCATGAGAAGGTCTCCAGTGCAATAGTGTTACCTGATGGAGCACTGATCACAGATAATGAGGCTAGCAGGCCCACTGTCAATGCCCTAAAGGGAGTAGGGTTGAACCTAGCAACGCTCCCTTGTGAAGTGCTCCAACTCTTGTAGGATGGAGTGATTGTAGAGTTGAGGGCCCATGAGCACCATGCCCTCCAATTGATTAGTGAACAATGAATCAACAATGAGCAGATGGTCCTACAGAGAAATGATTCCATCGTCGTTGAGACCGAGGAGACCAATTACATAAAGCACATTATGCAGGTCTTCGAGGAAGCATGCTGAATGGTCCCAGAGTTGGCTATTCTGGAGGAGGAGACAGTCGAGGTACGCATATGTAAGTTAGCCACAAGGGTGCGCGACACTCGTATTGAGATGGTGTGGGTTTAGTTGGAGTTGAACCTACAAATTACAGAGTTACAGTTGAGGGCCCAGCCTTCAACTTCACCAAAAGTGAGGAAACAGCGAGCGACCACTATCACAGAAGAAATAGCGGCGATGGATAGTGCAGTAGCAAACTGCATGCAATTGTTTGAGCAGTTATTTGAGGTCTTGACAAGCTTGCAGGAGGACCCCAATGTATAGAGGCTAGAGATAGAAGTGTTTGAGCTACAACAAAACTATGATGAGGTTAAGGGCACAGTGTGAACCATCGCGCTGACACAGAGACTAGCCAAGTTATAGGAGGCCGAGCAGCTAAAAGAACAGGTGGATCCAGCACTGCACAAGGAACCAGTCTTGAAGGTAAGACTCAAGCCCTAGCTAGATGAGGCTTACCTAGTGACATGATCTATCATAAGTGGGATACCTTCAGACTGTATTTGAAAGTGTCTAGCTATGATATGCCAACAAATGCCCTTGTTGGGTAAGAACTGCACCAATAGCATAGTCGAAGGAGTCTACCTCAATTTGAAATTGTTGTTGTAGGTCTGGTAATGTGAGCACTGGTGTAGAGAAGAGGCGATGATTCAACTCGAAAAATGTCTTCTAATGGGATTTAGACCAAAAGAATTTTCCTTTCTCTTTGCTATTGGTGACTTGACTCAAAGGCCAAGTGATATGAGAGAATCCCAACTGTTACCTGCAATAAAAGTTGGCAAGACCCAAAAATATTCAGAGCTCTATTAGCATGGTTGGGGCTGGCTAATCTTGAATAACTTGTATCTTGGTTCAGTCCACATGCACACCCTTCTCATTAATGATGTACCCCATATATTGAATTTTGTTCATACCGAAGTTGCATTTCTCCAAATTGGCACATAATTTGTGTTGTCACAGGGTTTGGAGGACCTATTAGATATGGTGTAAATTTTATTCTAAACTATGCTTGAAGATCAGGATGTCCTCAAAGTACACTACCATGAATGAGTTGGTAAAGGGTGGAATATTCCATCCATTAACCGCATGAAGGTTATGGGGGAATTTGTTAACCCAAAAGGCATGACAACCCATTCGAAAGGACCCTCAGATTTGAAGGTAGTCTTCTACACATCAGAGGGTTCAATTGGTACCTGGTGGTACCTGAACTTCAAGTTAATCTTGCTGAAATATTTGTCTCCCATGAGCTGGTCCAGAAGATCATTAATCCATGGGATTGGATACCTATTCCTTATAGTGATATAAGCCTATGTAGCCTGAGGGTGGTAAAGAGGTCCTTTGTCATCACATTAATGGCAGCCCGAAGATCGATCAATGTGTTATTTATGGGTTGGTAATTAATGTAGACAATAAACATAGGGTTTTATGTATCATTATACTTGGTTAGAAGATGCTGATCAAAAATTAATTCAGACAATTTTGCCATCACATGTATGGTAGCAGGGTCTTTAGGCTTCCTTCCAGGTTTCTTAATGCCCAAAACTCACACCGTTTTAGCATAAATAGGTACTTCTTTAAGAGCTTGCAGTAGAGCAATTCGTACATGCAAATTTTGCAACTCCCTAAGAAAGTCAGATTCAGGCTGTGAGGCCATTCCAGGCTTAGTTAATATATGAGGATACAAAGGATTCTGAGTTATAACAGTTGAGTCGGATGTTACATGTGTATCAACCTTACCTGAGTTGGCTTTAACTTAGTGGGTTGGCTGTTACAGACGTAACCATTTGCTATGTATCAGTTGTTACAGGTGTAACAACTACCTCAAGATCTATTGTACCTCCTCTGGAAGGTTCACATTCCTCCTCAATAAATATAGGAGAGTGATATTGTTTAATTACCTTACTTGACCGCAATTGAATTTCATTGAGTCCCACGAGGGTAATAAGGTAAGTCTAGAAGGTAGTCAGAGCTTCTATGCCCTGGGCTACTTTATTGTTCAGGTTAGGGTTAGTTCGTACAAGTAGTTGGGGTTGCGTAGGTGGTGTAGGAGTAGTAGTTTGGAAAGGAGGCAATGTAGTTGTTGTTGCATTGGTAATCTAGGTGGAGTTGTATTCTGGGAATCCCCCCTCCAATTCTGGTTCCAAGGGTATGTCTGAGATGGATTATATTGGATAGAGGGAGACAGGGACCACTAGTTTCAGGGTGAAGGAAATTGTGCTAAGGAAGGAGAAGGGTATTGCCATGGATATTCCTGAGTATTATATGCATTGTTTCACGAATTGAAAGAAAAATATTGGGACATACCTGGAGGTTGTGGATGCCGTGGTCTCCTAGGTGTGATGAAATAAGATGATTGCACTTCTTCGCTCGATTCTCTGTTACCGTTTTCAATCTAGGAAGCTTCAGACATTGACCTATAGAATATTCCAGCTCACAAATATTACACAAGCTGATGTTGTTTATTTAAAACTCCCTCAAGGGATGTTTCTTTTGGCAGTTTGGGCATAACACAACCAGAGGTGTATCATCTAATGCTTTTGTTTTCTTGATCTTTGTTGTCGTTATCTAGGGAGATAGAGTACTGAGGATATCAGTCTTGAAATTTTCGAATAAATTCCCGATCTCTGCTCTGGTTACTCCTCTGCTTGTAGATTTTTGTATTCGGGCAGAGGCATCTCAGATTGAGATTCATCCCTTAGATGATCCTCTAGAGCATCTTAGACATAGCTTTACAATTTAGGCGAATGGTTCCTGCGATATGCCCCCTTTTCCTAGTAGGTTCAAGGTATCAAGGAATTTGTCCCTCATTCCTCTTATAAATATGGTCTTCAAGATCTCATGATCTAAATCATTGTGTTTAGACCCCTGCAAGTGGAATCGCTGTACATAGTCCTCCAGGCTCTCATCCTCCTTCTGTGTCATTCTGAATACTTCCTCCCTTAAGTCCCTGGTTCTACAATAGTCTTGGTATTTTGATAAGAATGTCTCTTTCATATCGCTCCATGTTCGAATAGAAGCGGAGCCTAACCGCATGAACCATCTCAAGGTTGCTCCTTTTAAAGTAACAAGGAATAATTTTAGTTTATGAACATATGAGACATAGTCATAACTCCTACATAAGACATCAAATTCAAATAATAAGGTTTCTGGGTCTTCCACAGTCATCCCTTGGAAGGATGGTAAGGATGATAGATGAATATTTTTCATGGGATCTTCGCCTCTGATATCCCTAATTGGGAACTCAAAGGTAGTGTCGGTAGCATCTGTTTTAGTGTTGTTGTCATTGTTTCCCCCCATTGCTAATCATTCTAACCCTTATTGTAACAGACATTCTTCAAGCTGCTTTTGTGATTGTCTTGCAGGTGGATTTGATGGCTTAGGTGACTCCAGGGCTGGTTGTTTCACCGTACTACCTGAATTTAGTTATTGATAAACCAATAGGTGCTCTCCAATATCAGGTTTTTTATTCCCCCCTTCAATTTCCCCTTGTCCCTCGGTCCTAAAGTTCTGTCTACTAGCTTCCCCGTACTGTGTCTAAATATGATGCTTAATCTTGGGAGTATGTTCGCTAGCTTTAGAATGGTATGGCGTCGAGATAGAGGAATCAGAGATTTCTGTTCTCGTTATGGGAGTAACAACTTTTTGTGGCCTTGTTTTCTTTGCATCCTTTGAGAATTTGATTGTTCTTTTTCTACCTTGGAGATTAGTTCTTGGATAAATGTTTCCCCTTCCCAAATTTACACTCTTCCTTTCCTTTTTACGACCCATTTTTCCTGTGACTAATTAGAGTGGGGGTAATTTTGGTATTTCTATAATTCGTACAATTGCACACATGGACCCTATGTGTATTGATTCACACCCTAATTGTCTCAATATTCGACAGTGGTGAGTCTGCTCAGGTATGTTAGAGCGATTCATAGGTTCTTACATCTCGTCTTACCGCCCAACAAATGAAGATCTTAGGACACACTTAAAAAACACCAAAATGCCACACCCTAAGTGCCTTATTAATCACAACGGTGAGCCTACCCAAGTGTGTTAGAGTGATGCACAGTTTCTTACCTCTTGTCTTACCGCCCAACGATTGTGGACTAGGAACAATCTATCATCAAACAAATAACTTGGCTAATTGTATCTTCAACTACCATCCCCATCAACGATGCCAAAATGTAGTGTTTTTTTAATCAATCCTAATTGATCAAGATTGCAACATTTACTTGTCAACCCAGGGTAGGTCTTGTTGTTTCAATGGAGTTTGCACTGTCTGTGCTGATACACTACAACCAAGAATTAAAAATAGAAAGAAACAGTAAAGGATGTCGCTGAACGAATTGCATAAATTAAATCATTCATGGAGAAATTAAAACACTCCACATAATTGAAATCACACATCACAATTACCAGAGCAAGGGCGCACCACACAATAAACTAATGACTACACTATCTGGTCACTATCATTTTGTTTAATCAAACCAATGTAACAACATAATATAATCTGGAACAAAAGCAGATGTATTTCACAATTTATATAGCAACAACATAAAACTTTACGACAATAAAAGAAACAGTAACATACAACTACTTCTACCACTGCAGTCCCTACTAAAGAGGAGGGCCCTTCCTCCCTAGCAAGGGTGCAAGAATAAACATGAGATTAGTTAACGAATCAAATGAGGAGCAGTAAAAATAATTCCAAAGTTACAAGATCAGAGTAACAATGCTTTTCTACATGCCATCCTTGTACACGAGAAATCGAGTTTCTTTTATAATTATTACATGCTCGAAATGAGGAATAGATCAGTCATGAGAATCTCATGATTCTCATGTTGATCATGAAATAGAAGTAATTATAACCTGTTTCTAAATACAAATACTTCTCAGATACATTGGTTAAGATTGCAACCACTTGGGTCTGTTTCTTCTAAATAAATAATTCATAACACCTGACAGTTGTTGTGTGGAATAGTACCCATTACTTTGTGAGCTACGGTGCAACAACATCGTTCAGTCAAATAGCGGTTTGGGATGTAACAAAAATCACCGAGTAACAACATCCTTGGTGTAATAGCGGTCATATGTATCAGCACGTGGTGTAACATCAACCTGTAACAACATATAGTGTTTAAATGCAACCGATAATAGCGTATAGGATGTAACAACAATCTGCTCTACCCTACTCTGAAGCCGATCAACGCGGACTATTCACTCCATAGCCTTGTCCCTACAAGCAACACCTGAAAAAGAGGAGATGTTCCAAAATAATTTTCTAATGCTCACCCCAGTTAGCCACAAAAAGGAATATAGCATCGTAATATTCAACAAAAAATGGAAAAATAACATGACAGTGGAATAGGCCGTATAAATGAGAGAAATGGTGATTAACATGTGAAGTTTCATGGGGTTGGATGAAAAGAGGATCGAAATTGGGGAAAGAAAGTGTAAAAAACAGGTATAAAAGTCACACCCAACAAAGATCAGTGTCATAAAGTTATACTCCTTTCCTACATTTTAGACCCCATTTCTGAGTTTATCAACATCCTATAGTCATAAAGAGTTTTCGCAAGATATAAATTTCATTGAATTCTTAGTCTGTGGTGTCAAATTAGATCCACTTGAATATTCTACGATTGGTGCCACACCACCCTTGGGATGTCACGTCATCTACCATGTGTCAATTGTACATGCATGATAATGTGGGACAAATGGTGGAATCTTCTAAGGGCTCTAATTTGTTTCCCAAAACTGGGGATTTAATGAAATCTATATCATCATAAAGCTCTTGGAAATTAAAGGATGTTGGTAACTTGAGAAATCGAGTTCAAAATGGAAGAAGGATCAACATTTTTGGTATCTCCATTGGGAATAGGAATGATTTTGTATCTTATTATTGGTAGATGAGTCGTCTTGACCCAATCCAACCTTATCTTCTCATTGGATTGGAAGATCAAAGAAGTATCTTGAATCAATTATATGAATTTGTATTAAATATACCAAGAAATAGAGAAGATATTGAAAGATCTTGGCAAGCTTTGGCTCAATAAGAGCTTGGAGTACTATGTAATCATGAAAGGAAACTATAGTAAAGACAAGTCTTAGCCTGGACGAATCCAATATTCCTAAGTGGCCTTTGAATAGAAACCAAAGTCAAATATTGTAGAGAAAGAAAGTAGTTTTGTGAATGGGGACATATTTCTTTTCTTCCCACTAGAAAATGATAAAATGGTAGATAATGAAGAAATATGAAAATAACAATGTGAATAAAAGAATAATGAAAGAGTGAGGAATTAGGGACAAATACTTAAGGTAAGTCTTCTGGTGATATGGGTTGTAATATGGTGAAAGCCCAACTTCTATTAATAAATGAAATAATATAATACTGTAGAACACAAATTGGCGAGAATGGTGGTAACTATATTTGAATAAAAAGAGATGATATCTATAAACGTTCACAAAATCTATTACATGAGGCTATAAAAAATGGAATTTAATATAGAGAAAGAACCTTAGAGCTCCAAAACCCCTACACTGGAACATGGAGCACCAAAAGTTTCCTGGTCCCTAAGGTGGTTAATTGGTACATCAACTTCATGGGGGTGAAAAGTTGTATGCAATATCTGTTTTGGGTGTAGGATAGCTCGTTGGAAAGAACTACCCTAGGACTAAAATTTTTGACTAGGGATAGGGTATGCCATGGAAGCCCTCAGCCCCCTGAATTTACAAAAAATATTGTTTGGGGCCAAAAGATGGCCTCAAAAGTTTGGGACCCAAAAATGTTTGAAAAACTGCAAAGAAAATAAAGAACCATTGAGACAGTGGAAGAGCTGAGTAGTCACCAATATATACCTAGATTGGTCTCCCCCCTTAGCAGTCAATGGTATCCATGATGTTAAGAAACTTCTATTGAATTTAATTCCTCTTGAACCACTTGTGTTAGTGAAGGAGTTGCCCTACTTTAATAACCCAATAGAGTTGTATGTGTTGCTAGCAAGTATCCTTTGTCTTGGTGTCCATGATATTATCCATTATAGCCTATTAAATGCAATTAGGATTGATTTTATGGGGGGAAATTTCTCATTTGCCTTCAAGGTGGTGTCCAACAAAGGTGGGAAATATGGGTGAAGTAGCTCCACATTAAATAATGGGTCAAAGCCAAGGAAAAATGTAATACTCAATTCAAAATCATTTTCACCCAAAACCTTTATGCTTGTGTAAAAACCCATATTGAAATGGTACGAGCTTACCATAGGGGTCTACGAGGTGCTCTTTATTTAATTGTAAACACACCTTATCACAAACCTAAAACTTATGTTGAACCTATGTTGGTTATGTTATTGTTTGTACTTAGAAGTAGCATTTTGAAGGATATCATGGACATATTATTAGAGTTGTTCGAACTATTCAACAAATTTGGCTACCCTTTATGCCTTGAACTGAGAATTAAGGACTATGCTAGTGAATATGCAATGGAAATAGCTACATCAATTGGGGCAAATGGTTAGAACCTTAAGAACACCTGAAAAGGAATGTGGCTAATAGAGTTATGGAAGGCTTTGTTCTTGATATGTTGAACATATGGAAGGATTTCATCCCATATACAAAGATTCTTGGAGTTGTACATGCACAAGATATGCACAATAAACTTGTTGACCACTTCTATTTGTCCATCCTATTGCAGATGATAGGCAGTAGATTTGGTGAACTTGGTATCCATGAGAGACCATATGCTAGACCAAAAAGCGTTGAGGAATAGATTGTCCTTATCTAAAATAGTGATTGAGGTAGCCCAGAATAAAGGAAAACATGCTCAATGTTGGGAGTGGGATCCCCCAAGGATAGTTTTGGGGCTAAAAGCCCATGTTTTGGTCAAATTGTGTAATAAACTTGTAAAGACTCCACATTTTGTGGTCGCGTAGTGCTAAGGTGTCATAAGTCATAAAGGGTTGTCTGCCCTTATTTTTATAAAGTAAAATTCGACTGTAAGAGATCTACCCATGGTCCGCAGACCATGGGATCGTATAAAACGAGCTAAGCTCTAAGTAGTTTTAGAGACATCAATAGATAGATCATGTAAGAGATTCGTAGCTCTGAAGTAAGAAGTCTAAGTTTGGGGTTGTAGCATAGGTAGAGGCTCTGTAGCTGAGTGTGTAGAAGCCTGGGGTAGAAGTCTGCAGCTAATTGTGCCAACCCCTGCAACTATGTGCACAGGGTGGATAGAGTATGTAATCACTTGGAAGATATTAATAAAGGGAAGTTAGATAAATGAATGCATATAAGAATATATGTTTACGCGGTGCTAACTGTGAGTATCTAATAAGATAAGCAAGATTCTTAAGATAACTTGGCAATCTGAGCAATACTCTGCCTTAGCAGTGCGAGAGTATCTAAATCGAAGGTTAGGGCTGTGTGAAGGTTAGTTGTAACCTTTCGCGGAGGTATTGAAGGGAGGAATAAGGGGTTAGGCAGATAGAGCCCTAGGACTATGTGACCTGTGCGAAGGCAGGAATAGAAGGAATAAAATGACATCACAACCATCTCAGGGTGTGGAAACTTGGTTCTAGCATCCCCCCATACTGCTTCAGGTGAGACTTCGGTCCGTGCTCCACAGGCTAATGCCAAAAGGGCCAGAAGCGTAGGGATTTGTTTGGCTAATTAACATTGAACCTAGGGAAGGCCCCCTCAAGCCAGCAAATGGTTCCGTTGATGGGACCAGAATCTGCATAAGATATGTGTGATGTCATATCACTGGAATCTAACTAAGAAAGAGATCAAAGACTGGTTGGATAGGAAGATCCATGAATTTGCGGTGCAGGAGAACAAAAGTCTGTGACTGACAAAGGAACAGTGGTTGAATAGGTACCTATATATAGAAATACACAAAATATTTTTCTTCTTCTTTCTGGTTGAGCTATATGAGCAGATCGCGAAGCTAATAGACAACCAAGGAAGGTGGAAACTTGATGGTCCTATTGTTTGGACGCCAGAGCTAGTATGGAAATTGGAAGCATCTGAGGGCAAGATTGCAACCATGCTATCGATCATTGGCTTGATCACGTCATAGGAGGATTTGTGACTGAATTCATGGTTGATATCTCAGTCAGCTACAGCGAGGCAGAGCGGCACTTTTTAAAAGGGTTGCGAGGTAAGTACATGAAATCTTTGAATACCTGGATTAAAATGCTATTGTGTGAAAAACAGGTTATGCAGCTACCTTGATGTTTGGGGCTACACGAAGTGGAAAAAATTACAGAAATGAAGGAAAAAAGGGTCCTGAATATAGTCCATTGATTTCATCTCCGTGAGGTGACAAAGAGGGAATAACGCAAGCTTCTCTGTGAAGTGCTATTTAGTTAATAAGACAAGGATTCCCCCGAATAACACCTCCACCCACACCACCTCCAACTTCACCACTATCACTTGCGACTTCACTCGTACCACCTCCACCTCCACCGCAGTTCAGTATGAAAAATTCAGTGAAGCTGCCTTTGTTCAAAGGCTTGGGGAATGAGGACCCAAACCAATTCTGGTTCATTGTAAAAGCTGTATGGGAAGCTCAGGGTGTTATAGATGATAACATGAAGAAGGCGACATTGGTTAGTTCTCTACAGGATCGCGTGCTAACCTGGTACATCATGTAATCTAATGATAACCCGAATGCTGGAGTGGTAGACATCTAAACCACGCTGAACAAAGAATTCAGTAGGCCTAAATCTAAAGCATATTCTATTATGGAGTTCAAGGTAATCGTGATGCGACTAGGTTAGACACCTTGGGAATTATGTTAAAGGTTGAACTATAAAATCCACGAAGCTAATATGAACTTGACGGACGTGCAGCATCGTGAGTGGCTTGTGGCTTCACTACTACCACACTTAAGGGTTGCATTGTCATAGTAGAAGATAACAACTCAGGCAAAGGCCTTGGAGATTGCAATGAGACTGCATGAGACCCTGATGCCAGATCCAAATCTAGGGTTTCAACATATCCATACACAGTTGAAAAATATGTGCCTTGAAATGCAAAGTTTGAAGCAGGACAAAGCAGTTTGACCAGAAGTGCGCGAAGAGGTATGGTGTCTAAAATGCAAGAGTCAGGGGCTTGAAAAAGACCATTGTTTGGTTTTTGCGAACTATATTGCAAGAGGAGGAAAAATGCCTTTGAGGCCAGAAGCTCAAGTAGGACTGAACGCAAGGCCTGCATTGTGGTGTGCTATATGCTAGGTAGCAGGGAAACATGCCACATATAACTATCATTTGGTACAGAAGTTTGTACAGACACCGCAATAGTTGTTATGCAACTTTTGTAGGTAGGTAGGACATGATGAGCATAACTACAGAAGCTATGAATTAATGATGGATAAAACACTCGCCTATAGGGTCTAGGCAGAAATGCGACCACCTGACTAGGGTGCAAGGATGACGCAGACAAGATTTCAGGGGTGCGGACGAGGCCAAGGTGGAGGATGACTTGGCAGAGGTCAGGGATACTTGATCTGCTACAATTTTGGAGGACCAGGACATTATGCTTGAGATTTCACTAACCCAACACATTTGTCGTGCAAGTATTGCACTCTGTTTGATCATGAAATGGAAGACTGTCCTACGCTGATAGTAGGATACGTGACAAAGGGGCACTACCACCTCCGCCGACTCAGAACCTATAGATGATGAGGTCTGAGCCATGCGAAGAGGATCCAAACATGAATAGTGCTCCGAAGTGGAATCACGATAGGAGATGACAAGGGGAAACAGCCAGAAGACAGTACATGGGTTTGCAAAGCTCTGGCGAAGGAGGCTGAGTTCGATTTGGAGCGCGCACATGAAACCTTCATGGAAGCAAAGAAGAGCTTGGCTGAGGCCTCCACCTCAAGGAGCAAGGATAAGCCTAATCAAGAGATGGAGCCTTCTATGCTTACAACTTTCCTAGAGACTTGTATAAGTTACTACATGATAGTTAGGCTATGAAGGGGTTACAAGAGCTCATAAACAGATGCGCCAAAACTGCTCTAGGTGAGCTATGCGTAGTACGAAATATTGGCAAGAATAAAACAAGAACAGGACATGAGATGACACTGACCGCACATATAGGAGAGTATGAAATGGATCAGGTTATTTTGGACCTCGGGTCAGATGTGAACGTCCTACCGAAGCAGACTTAGGAACAGATGGGGAGATCCACATTGCAATAGTCTCTGATTCAGCTAAGGATGGCAAATCAATAGAAGACGATCCCCATGGGGTGGTTGCAGGGGGTGACTGTAGATATTGAAGGTGCGAGCACGTTGGCTGATTTTGAAGTGATAGAAATTGTGGATGGTAGCAACCCCTACCCTACACTACTTGGAATTGATTGGGCTACTGATATGAATGGGGTAGTCAACATAAAGAAGTGAAAGATGATATTCGAAAAGAAATCGCTACGGGTAATAATACCCCTGGATCCCACTAAAGGATCACGCTATAATGAACCAGTCCATGATTATAAGAGTGATGATGATCTAGACTGTATATATAAGATAACAACACAAGACCAAGACTGGGTGAATCCAACAGTGGATGGACGAATTACCTGGGATCACGAGAGTTCCTGTACCTCAAATTTTGATGAAGAGTTAGAGCGCTGGCAGAATCAGTTACATGAAGTAACTGCACTGATCTGCAACATGATGACCCAGTCGCTGCACTTTGTATCGTCAAAGGTAAGAAATCTGCCTACTTATGATGGCCTAAATGATGTAGATATTTTTCTGGATGCACTTGAGAGGGAGGTACCAGAAAAGAAACGCTTCCAGGCATTGGACTGGACATTGCTTGCTACGCCCACAATATGGTGGGGTACGCATAAGGGAATCTTTGATGATTGGCGCGAATATAGGAATATGATGACATCATGCTTTGGGAAGCCGAAGGTGTGAATGGAAGAAAAGTATGATGGGCAGGATGATCTACACGCACACTTGGCCAAATGAGCTCAGGATTATGGAGAGAATCCCCAACTTGAATGGGTGCACTTGTTCTGTCATAACTTGGATATCATCCCAATGAACTGGTATGTAGAAATAGAGCTCTACCATGGTACAGGTGAACGGGATATTATATGCGAAGGATTCATAATGACATTCAGTTTTGAAGACGGGTTTGACAGTATTGATGAGGCACTACAATAGGTGAAAGTAGCAATCTTTAGGATACCGCAGGATCCTTTGGACCTGATTCAGCCTGAGTGGGCTACTCAGCTGAGTCATGCACTAGAATGCTATAATGTAACCACAGAAGAAGAGGATGAGGATCCATGAATGATTAGCATCCTAGAAAATGAGGGTCACCGCGAGGTTGAAGGGCCATAGGTTGAGAATCCTGATATAACCATGCTGCTAAAATGAAACAAGTAAACATTGCTATGGAGGCAGAGCCCAAATTCGTGAAGATTGGAGATCACTGGGACGACGTGACGGTGGATAAGGTCACTGAATTTCTCCATGAATACCAAGATTTATTCCCTACCAGGTTTACAGATCTAAAAGGGATAATTGGGGACCTAGGTATTATGAAGATCACGTTGAAGCCTGATGAAAATCCGGTTAAGAAAAGGCCTTACCTTCTCAATCCGAAGTACAAGGAAAAGGTTCACTTAGAGCTAGACAAGATGCTCGCAACAAGAATTATTGACCCTGTGGAAGAATATGACTGGGTAAGCCCAATGGTGGTACAAGAGAAGATGCAAAAGGATGAAATAAGGATATGCATGGATCTCAAAAAGTTGTATGATGCTTGCGTACATGATCCTTTCCCGACTCCATTCACTGATGAGGTGTTGGACAATTTAGGTGGCCAGGAAGCATATTCCTTCACTAATGGGTTCTCAGGGTACCACCAGATCAAAATCACGCTGGAAGATAGGAGAATTGTGACTGAGTGGGGGTGTTTTCATTATACCATAATGCCATTTGGGTTAAAGATTGCGCTTGTATTTTCTCGCGTGTAATCGTTGCTACGTTCAAAGAGTTTATTCATAAGTTCTTGGAAGTATACTTTGATGATTGGACTATGTTTGGGCTGGTGAAATGCCATGTAGCAAGCTTGTGCTTGATGCTAGATGCCTTTCAAAGATACCAGTTCGCGTTCAATTTGAAGAAGTGCTTTTTTTGTGTTTCTTTTGGGACCCTGCTGGGTCATGTTGTTTGCAGACAGGGACTAATGGTAGACCCTGTGAAGATCGTAGTGATCTTGAAATTGGAGGTGCCAAGGAGTGTGAAATAGTTGCACGCTACCGTAGGACATACGAGATATTACAGAAAGTTTATCAAAGCCTATGCCTAGATAACCGTGCCTATGGAAAAATTGTTGAAGAAGGATGTCACGTTTTGCTGGAACAAAGATTGTAAGAAGAGCCTGGATGTATTGAAAGAAAATATGGTCACCACGCCGATTTTAGTCTTCCTGGATTGGAAGAAGGAGTTTCATGTACATGTTGATGCATCGTGTATAGCGTTGGGAGTAGTAATGACAGAAGTTGGTGGAGAAGACTTGGACCATCCTATTGTGCTTGTAAGAAAAAGGTTATCCAAGGTAGAAAAGAACTATTCCACCAGCAAGTGCGAAGGGTTGGCCATGGTATACGTGCTCCAAAAGTTTAGGCACTACCTGCTGGGAGGCCATTTTAAGATCTATACAGATCACTCCATGCTAAAGTACCTGGTCAATAAGCCTTTGTTTGGATAGAGAATCTCCTGGTGGCTATTATTATTTTAGAATATGATTTTGAAGTTATTATGAAGCCTGGATGACTGAATGTGGGACCAGACCATCTGTCATGCATCAAAACAGGGGAAGAGCCCACTAATTTGGAGTAGGGATTGCCTGATGCGCAACTATTTATACTGCATGTTGTGGATGGTCATTTTGAGGATATAATACACTTCCTAATGACAGGAACTACCCTGAAATGATACACCATCCAGTAGAAGAAGGAATTAGTGGTGCACATGACATATTTCTCTGTCATTGTTGGGCATATGTACAAAATGGGGTATGATGAGATATTGCGACGATATGTACCTGAGTTTGAAAGAAGCATCATCCTCAAGGACGCTCATGGGAGTGCTATGGGAGGACATTATGTAGGGACAGCAACTGCGGAGAAGGTTCTACGCACAAGGTTGTGGTGGTGAACCCTCCCTCAAGACTCAAAAGCGTATTGCAAGGCATGTGATGTGTGTCAAAGGAATGGAAGGCCATCGCGGAGGGATGAGATGCCTTTGAAACGAGAGATGACGTTGCAACCCTTTGAGAAATGGGGGATAGATTTTGTGGGACCCATTCAGCCCAAAGGGAAGACGGGAGTGAGGTACATTATCACTGCAACAGAGTATTTGACTTGTTGGGTGGATGCATAACCTGTGAAGGATTGCACAGGCGTGACTATTGCAAATTTCCTCTTTGACTATGTACTGACACGATTTGGCTATCCAAAGATATTGATGAGTGATTGCGGTACGCACTTTCTAAATGAGACGATCAATGTGCTAACGGAGGAATTTCAGGTATATCACCAGAAGAGCACACCTTATCACACACAGGCTAATGGGACAGTGGAAGCATTCAATAAAGTGTTGGATAACATGCTGACCAAGGTTTGCAATGCTCAGCCAAGTGATTGGGACCTATGCATATTTGCAGTACTATGGGCTTATCGAACGACATGCAAGAAGTTGACTAGACAAACCCCCTTTAGGCTTGTAATGCCTATGGAATATATTGTGCCTAGTCTACGCATAGCGGCACTCACAGGTATGACAGATCGTGGAGCCCTAAAGGAAAGGCTCACACAACTGGATGAGCTTGAGGAAGAAATATTTCTAGCTGAATTTCATCAACAAGTCCAAAAGCAGTGTGAAAAAACATGACATGATTGACACTTTAAGCTGCGCACCTTTGAGGTAAATGACCTAGTTTTGTTATATGACAGTAAGTTTGATAAATTTCCAGGGAAATTCAGAATGCACTAGTTAGGGCCCTACGTCATTAAGGAGATTACCAACGGAGGAGCTATATAGCTAGTCAAGTTTAATGGAGATCCATTCCCAGGAAAGGTGAATGGTAGTCGATTGAAGCCATACACCGGTGGTCTGACCATGTGACTAGATGAAGGTAGCACAATCTTAGCAATCTAGGTAGCTAAAAGGAGGCGCGAGACTATAAACTACACTGCCCGGGTTGGGGAGCTACGTGTTTTGATGATTGTGCGAAGAAAGAAAGTGGCACAAGGTTCGCAACAGTGCGAAGGGAGTTGCACTACCCAGGGGGAAATCGCGCAGGTCAGCCGAAAAGTGACCGTTAAAGTCATTGATCATGATTTGATGGTAGAAATGTGGTCAAATGGAGTGGACAGCTAGCATTTAAGATGAAATATATGGCTTAGATCCTTGAAAATATGTTGCCAATCTGACATTAATGAACCAAATTTGGGGGTAATGGTCAGATTTGATTTCAAAATGCCCTATAAATTACAAGTGGCTATCCAGTGAAAAACACTTGGAATTTTTAGAATTGAGTTATTGAGCTCTCATGTGCACATGAATTGCATGCAATACAAGCTTCTAATAGCTAGTAAAGTATTTGAGACATTACCAAAGAAGACATAAGAGTTCTTGCAAAAAATCATGACGGCGCTCACAGAAGCTGTAGATACCGAAGGAGAAGAATCAATGCCAGAAGTTGAGATGGAGGTAGAAGTAGCTACTCCAGAGGTCACCAGGTGCTCGCTGAAGTCCCTAAATCATCGAGAATTCCGAGACCAAAGCCGAACCCAAGAAAAGAGACCGTGAAGGATAAGAAGGGAAAGCAACCTGCCATACCAGTGTGTGCATTGCCAAGGAGAAAGCCACCAAAACCCACTGCACAGGAGAAGGGGAAAGCTATAAATTTGGAGCCGGAGGAGGAAGACATTGAAGACATCCCGATGGACGATGAGTATGTGGGAGTAGAAGTAGAGGAGGTTGAAACCCAAGGTGCAGACCCTATTACTCGGTTGCCGGAGTATGTTCCTCTACACAAGCCTAAGCCTAAGGTGCCGAAGGGCATCGATGAGAGTAAGATTCCCCTGCAAACCCCTTTGCTGCCAGATGAGATTGTTTTCGATGGACTGTGCTGTGCAGCTGATGCATCGTATCATTGATACAAACTTTGGGATGACCACATTGGAGCCATGGAGGTGGCTTCGAGGAGTAGACAAGGCAGGGTCACTCAACCTACTTTGGATGCCTGTTGGGTGTGGAATCCCCCCAAGGCATGTTTTGGGGCTTAAAGCCCAAGTTTTGACCAAGATTGTTGTAAAGAATCCGCAAATTGTGGGTGCGAAGCACGAAGTCATAATAGATTCATAGGGTTGTCTAACCTTGGTTTTGTAATATAATTTCAGCTCAAAAGATCTACCCATGGTTCGTGGACCATGAGATTGTATAAATAGAGCGAGGCTTTAAGTGTAGAAAACAGTTAATGATGAGTAAAAGAGATTAATGAAGCGTTGAATCGAAGTGTAAGTTGTGTCTTTAGGTCGTAGACTAGGAGAAGGCTTTGCAGTTGAGTGTGTGGACCCCTGCAGCTGAGTGTGCAGGGCAGGTTGAGTCTGTAACCATGGAAAGCATTAATAAAGAGAAAATTTACCATATTTATGTCTATCTTGTCCTGTTTTATGTATTATTGGGTATAGTTTACTGTTTATTCGCTGTGCGAACTCATTTGAATGTCTTGCATAAATAAATATAAGATAAGGCATCCAATTACATGAAGATAACTAACTGGTGTAAGAAGATAAGTAAGATCTCGGGTGTGACTTAGGGAAATAGTGCAGAGTGCTGCTCCAGTAGTGCGGAAGCCCCATGACCCTGGTTAAGGCTACGCGAAGGAGAATATATGAAGTCACAAAGGCTAGGGGAGTGCTGGAAGTAACCTACGTGAAGGGACTAATAGTTGGACCAAGTGAACCCCTCAGACATCTCAAGGGTGTGGAAACCTGGTTCTAGCACCCCCCCCCCCATACTACTTCGGGTGAGACCACAGTCCGCATTTCGTGGACTATTGCCAAAAGGGCCAATAGTAAATGGATTTGTTTAGCTAATTAACTCTGAACCTGGGTCAGGCCTCAGCAAGCCAACAAATAGTTCCATTGTCAGGACCGGGATCTGCATAGAGATGTTTGATTTCGTATCACTGGAATGCAGCTAAGAAAGAACTTGAAAACTGGTTGGCTAGGAAGATTCATGAGTTCGCGGTGTAGGAGAACATGAATCCGTGGATATCAAAAGAAGAGGGGTTATACTATTACCTGTACACAGAGATCCATGAAATTTTCTTCGTATCTTTTCTAACCGAGCTATACGAGTGGATCGCGAAGCTAGCAGATAGCCAAGGAAGATGTAAGCTCGAAAGACTTATTGTGTGGACTCCATAATTGGTGCGCAGATAGGAAGAATCAAAGGATAAGATCGCGCATGTTGTTGATGACTGGCTCAATCGAATTATAGGAGGATTCATTACTTAATTCACGATAAATACTTTAGTCAGCTACGACGAGGCAGAGCAACGCTTCCTCAAAGGACTGCGAGGTAAGTACGTTAAGTCTTTTAACACTTGGATTAAAATGCTACTGTGTGAAAAATAGGTTATGCAAATAAATTTATTTTTGGGGCTACAGGAAGTGGGAGAATTTACATAAACAAAGACAATGTAGAACTAGAAACTAGCCCCTTGATTTCATCTCCGCGAGGGAACGCGGAAGAGCTCGTGAAGGTATCACCAAGAAGTGAGATCAATTTGATAAGGCAGAATATTCGACACATACCACCCCCACCCACACCACCACCAGTTTCACTATCTTCACCCCCATCTCCACCCATACCACCTCCGCCACCATCGCAACGGAATATGGTAAGCACGATAAAATTGTCGGTGTTCAAGGGAGTAGGAAATGAAGATCCGAACCAGTTTTGGTTTGTGATAAAGGCTGTATGGGAAGCATAGGGAGTCACGAATGATAATATAAAGAAGGAAACGTTGGTTAGTGCTCTACAAGATCGTGCGCTAACATGGTACATTAAGCATTCTAATGACAATCTGAATGCAGGAATCACAAACATCCAAACTACGTTGAATAGGGAAATTAGTAGGCTGAAGTTAGAGGCACAGTTGATCATTGGGGTTCAAGGAAATCACAATTTTAACAGGCAAGACCTTGTGGGAGTTGGATCAGGGACTGAAGTCCACAATTCATGGAGGTAACATGACGTTGACCAATGGACAACACCGCGAATGGTTTATAGCATCGTTAACGCCACATCTACGGAACTCACTGTCATAACATAGGCTAGCAACTATGAGGACAATGGGTATTCACTCACAGATTTCAATGCTATAAAGAAGAAATTTGATGAAACTATAGTTGAATTTGTCAGAAGATTTAATAAATTGTACAATAGTCTTCTAGTGGAGCTTAAGCCCCCTCCTGCTGGTGGAAAGCTAACTTTTGCAGGGACTTTTGAGTCAAATTTTGGATTCAAATCGAGGGAGAGGAGATCCCCAACCCTTGATAAGATCCAATCATATGCATTAGAGATAGAAGCAAATCTGGTGGTTGCAGGGAAAACACCAGATGCACAACCTATCCAAGATAAGGGAAAGACTAAAGTAGAATCCTCTCAAGATCAAACATTAGAGGATATGAATAACGTAATTAGAAATTTGTCTAATAAATTGTTTAAATTGGAATTAAACAATAGGAAATCTCATAGACAAGTACAAAAAAATAGAAATTTTAATCCTCAATATAGAAGACACCCTCTGCAAATTTTACAGGGGGAGAGAAAAGATTAAGGTCAGATCCAAGCACCACTATATATAGAGGCAGATCTTGATGGAGTACCAGAGCATTCTAAGGATCATGATGACCATATTTTCACATTATATGCAGTAGATGAAGATGAACTAGATGTTGAGGGAGGAGAATATAGTGAAACAGATGTCATCTATGATGATAATGAAACTGATGAATGTTGGAAGCAGTTTTCTGATTTTATGCAGGCAAAACTACATAAGAAATATGACTTGAGATCAAGGAAAAGATCTAGAAGTCAAGAAGATGAAGGTGAGAAGCAAGCTCCAGCTCCCTTACAAAAGGTGTCTCCACAAGAACAAGAACCACAACTTGCAAAACAATTGAATAAAGGAAAGTAGCAACAGAATACAAGTAGCAAGACTTAAATGCTTCAAGGTGAGTCTTCTCAAGACAAAAGTGAAAAAATTCCTTTACAAAAACTTGTTTCCATTCCACAAGATATTTTAGTCATGAAGAGAAGTGAAGATGAAGATGAAAATAACACTAAATAGGGTCGTGTTCAGTTTAAATAAAGAATTAGAAAAAATCAGAATTCAAGTGCTCCTCACAGAGTTAGTCAAAACACCAGCTTATCAAAAAGAAATTACAGAGTTTATCAATCCATGTCAGAATGCGAATATAAATGTGGTGGAGGTGCTCTTCCCAACTCTGGCTGAAGATCAGGATGTCATCCAAGTATACCACTACAAATGAGTTGTGAATGGGCGCAAGATGTCATCCATTAGCCTCATGAAGGTTGCAGGAGCATTCGTCAATCCGAAAGGCATAGCCGACCATTCAAAAAGGCCCTCCTTGGCTTTGAAGGTAGTTTTCCACACATTAGAGGGTTCGATTGGTACCTGGTGATATCCTAACTTTAGATTGATCTTGCTGAAATATTTTTCCTCCCTTTAGTTGGTCAAGGAGGTCATCAATCCGTGGGATCGGGTACCTATTATGGATAGTGATCTTGTTCAGCGCCCGATAGTCAATACCTAGTCTCCAAGTCCCATCCTTCTTCTGTACCAACACGATTAGGCTCCCATGGGGCGATGAACTCAGACAGATGTGACCTTTCTGCAGCAGCTCCTGAATTTGCCTCTTGATTTCATCGTTCTCCAGAACGAAGCACCGACAGATTAGTCCATTTGGCAGTGGCACACATGGGGTCAGATCGATGGAGAGATTGACTTGACAGTGCAAAGGAACCCCTACGGGGGAGGTGAAGGTGTCCTCGTACTCCTCCACGACCTTGTCCATCTGTAGTTGTTGTGCAGAGGGGCCCTATCTGGAGGTCATGGCCACTGTATTCTTCTTTCCTTGAGGGCGTATCACCAGGAAAACAAATTTCCTGGTTTTGGAAATGAGCTTACTGTATTGTTTTGTAGTAATCAAAGAGATAGCGGTAGGCAGTGCTACCTCCGGTATCCTGTACAAATTATTTCCCAATGTAACAATAACAACACGAGGCCTTGATTCATACACAACATGTTGCTTCCACATGTATGGTTTTCTTGATAATACATCACAAACTTCAAGGGGAGCAATGTCACATAATACCTCATCCATGAAGGGCTTGATGTTGTATGGAAGGTGACATTGCTGGCTCATGCGAAGATCCCGTCCTTGGTGAAGCCACCTGATGGTGTATGTTTGTGGATATGTTGTGGTCAGTAAGCCCAACCGCCTCATGACCTCTACTGAAATGAGGTTCTTTTGGATCCCACTGTCGATAATGAACTATAGTGGGGAGCCCTTTACCCACATCTGGGAGTGGAAGAGATCCTCCTCCTCCTCTGGATTTTTGGGTTCCTCCTTTTGTATCTTCATGGTGGTAATGGTGGTGTTGGGTTCTACACCAATAATATGCTTCCCTTTGCCATTCCCCTTGTCAGGTTCCGACTCAGAGTTAGAACATGCATCTGATTCTGAAACCTTTAGCTCGGCCACTAGTGACTGCTTGGCCCGAAACTCACTTGTGTTGTGAGTGGAGCTCTTATGGAACTCACTTTCCCGTGTCCTTTTTCAGCTTCACGACGTTGTTCTTTACTTGCAACTTTGGCAGGTTGTCTCAAGCCATCCCACCTTAGCTTTGTCCTTTTTTCTGCGATTTGGGAGTACCTTTCCCTTGCTTCGAATTAGCAGATCCAAAGTCTCGCTTCTTTTGTTTAAACCTTTGCTCGACCTTGATGGAATATCGGTATGCCATGCCGAGTGAGGGGATATTCAGGAATTCTATTTCTTCCTAGATGTACTTGTGCAGGCAGCTGTGGTATTTGAGTACCAAATGTTGCTCTGAATATTTGATTCCCAACTTTGTGTGAAGGGTATGGAAAATATTGGTAAACTCCAGCACGTCTTGATCCCTTCCTTGCCGCAGCATGGACCACTTTATGCATTGATCCTCATAGCTTCCGACATGGTAGTACTACTCGTTGATGGCATCTTGGAATGAATCCCAAGTGGGTGTGGCTGTAAATAGTGAGACTTTACTTTCATCCTTCAGCTCGCAGTAGGTTTCCCACCATTCCTTGATGTGGGGGGTTGCTTTGAGAAGAGCGAAAACAATCTTTTCCCGACCAGAAAAATCATGAACAGAAAAATAACCCTCTAGTAGATTTAGCCATTTATCTACAACATCTGCGTCTATTTGACCCTCAAAGATGGGGATTTCCAAACTAACTTGTACCTTAAAGGGCATGGTGTTTCTAGAGGAGCTACTGGAAGCCAATGCATCGCCTCTGGGTAGCTGCTGAAGGATCTCGGCAAAGTTGTCCTGTTCCTTTGTCACTTGAGGGATTCTTCGAGCAAGATTTTGATAGGATCTCCTATCCCCTCATATTTCTTTTCATCCACCATGGAATGTCGTTGGGATTTTTGCGGCTGGTCTTACAAAGGTTCGACCAGTTCAAGCCCTAACTCCTTATATCCTGACCTCATTGGGAACATGCAAAGAAAAATAGAGAAAAAAAAGCAGACCACTCTAATACCATTGATCTGGATTTAAACAGGAACGCAACAAATTATAGAGATAACCATAAAAATGGAGATGTAGTGGAAATAATACTTCATTTCATTAATGTAAAATACTGAAATATGCTTACAAACAGAAATGGAAATAAACCAACTAAGGCAATGGTAGCTTATCTCTGAGAAGAGATGTGGCAGCTACATGCCTCTAAAATGTGTTAAAATGAGGCTTGAAGGACTATTTATTGTTGAGAAACAATGGAAAACCATAAACATTCAAAACATAACCCTAGAAGATGAAATGCCAAACTGTGGGCCCCGTTTGGGTAAATTGGTACATCAACTTCTCGGAGTTGTAACTTTGGCATATGATCTCTGTTTGACGTGCACAATATCTCGTTAGAAAGATCTATCATAGAACTACAACTTTGGGAAGCGCAACTATGGTCCATGGACCCATGTTGCTCGAAATCTTCCCAAAAAATGTCATTTAGGGCATCAAAATGGCTCTGAAAGTTCAGGCCCTGAAAAAATGCTAAAAATAGTAAGTTGTGCTATTATTAAGGAAACTGAAAAAGCTAAGAGAAACAATGGTGGGGGTCCAAGTGGACTTGGCAGGTGGCCACCAATATCCACCTGGATCAATGCTATTCAACATAACTTTAAAAACATAAAGAAGCATTTTGCAAAAACTATAGATGCAGAAATAGTAGGGCGAGAAAGCATTTCTTCCACATTTTTGCTGGTGCCCTTCTTGTATTTTATTACCAAGTTTGGTTTGCAACTAGAGGTACTGCAAGTGTTGGTGATCTGTGTGAATGATGTTGTAGTATACGTAGGGGGGATATTATGGGGTACAGAGGGAGGTACTCAAGGGACTAATGTAATAATGGGATGGGTCATATAATAAAGTGGTTAATCCGCATCATTTAAGGGACCATAAGTAGTTAGCAATAATGTGATAAGCCCATTGTATTAGATATATAGTATTGAGAGACCCATGGTATTGTATGCATGAAGCCAATATAGAGGCTAGAGACTCCCCATTGAGAGGTGTGAAGGATTATTGTATTGGCAAGCATATGGCTTGTGGAGTGTTCCCTTCCTTAAGGAGTGATTGTATGGTGTTACCCTACCTCAAGGGTTTGATATTAATAAAGATCTTAATATATAAATGCTTCTATTTATTAATCAAAACCCTTAAGGTAGGGTAACACCATACAATCACTCCTTAAGGAAGGAGAACACTCCACAAGCCATATGATTTCCAATACAATAATCCTTCACACCTCTGAATAGGGAGTCTCTAGCCTCTATATAGGTTTCATACATACAATACCATCAAATATTGCTTCCAATTCTTCATGCTTTTAACCAAGGGCTACAACTCCTTGCCATATGTGGGATAGTTCATTTATTTGAGAATGTCTTTGAATGGTAACATAGAGGTTTCTTTTGCTACATCAATACTACTCCCATGGCATATCCACTAGCATCTTTCTTAATCTCAAAAGGATACTGGAGGTTAGATAAGGCCAAAATTGGTGCAGTACTGATCTTCTCCTTTTTTATATCAAACTCTTGTCGCTACTTTCCTCCCCACTGAAAGGTTTGCTTCGCACTTGTTAATGCATGTAAGGGGGATGCAATGAAAAAGAAATTGGCAATGAACCTTTTCCAGTATTGTATTGCACCCAAAAAATTATGAACCTCTATAACATTGGTGGGTTTAGGCCACTTTACAATCACATCAATTTTAGAAGGATCTATTTTTAATTTTCCACCTCTGACAATGTGACCTAAGTAAATGAAAGAGATATTACCAAATTCACACTTAGACATTTTGACATACAATTTTTGTTTTTGCAAAACATCAAGCACCTTTTTAGCATGAACCACATGATCTTCCCATGTCCTACTAAAAACAAGAATGTCATCAAGATACACAACTAAAAAATCATCAAGAAAATGTTTGGAAATATAATTCATCACTCATGAATGTGGTCATAGCATTGCATAATCCAAAAGGAATCACCAGCCATTAGAAACACCCTTGTTTTCTCTTAAATGCAACCTTCCATACTTATTTTTTTGCAATACTGACCTAATGATAACCATTTCGTAAGTCCAATTTTTTGAAATAGATAACATTTTTCAATTCATCTAATAAATCATTAATGTGAGGGAGAGGGTACCGATTCTTCGCCGTTATTTTGTTGAGTGCCCTATAGTCCATGCACATCCTCCATGTGGCATCCTTCTTTGGCACCAACATGATGGGTAAGCCACATGGAGAATAACTTGGCCTTATGATCCCTTGGTTTAGAAATTCTTGTACCTGCTTCTTTATATCCTCTATCTCAATGGTTGACAACCTATACATACCAATGTTGGGTAAAGGAGCATCCTACTGCAAGTTAATCTCATGTTGGATATCACGCTTTGTAGGCAACCCACTTGGTTCCTGAAAAATCCCATTCTAGTTACAAGCAATTTCATACAATTCCTTTTTATGAGTGGGATCACAACCTTGGAAAGCTTCAGATGTCTCTGCATATTTTTATCTCACAACCATGAACATGAACCCTTTGATGGAATTGATTAATCTCTTCATCTGACCTGCACTCAAGAATGGCACTGATTTTGGCATGATGAGCTCTAATAATGTATTCCACCTCATCTTTCGTGAGATGATACTAGTTTTCATGGTGAAAGAAAACTTCTTTCCTATCATACAAATATGGGCTCCCTAATACAATGCCACAGATATCCAAGGGTACAACATCAAGATCAACCTCATCTACTAGTTTGGATGCAATCACAAATCTAGCTATACAGAGCTTGGTTACATGTAATTTGGCTTTATCACACACCCAACCAAGAGGGTAGGGTTTCAAATGAGGTTTGGTCTCTAATCCTAACTTTTTAACCAAGGATTTTGAAATAAAATTTTCTTGTGAGCGCGAATCAAACAAGTTTTCCACTTTAGTATGTTTCATTATGACTCTAACATGGAACAATTCAATCCTCTTTTGATCTTTAACAAGAGACTCATTTGAAGAACTTGTACTTGCATGCAATTCAGAATTTTCATTAGCATGAGAGAAAGACTACCTTGTGTGCCCACTGTTGTGATCTGTGTCTCATCACCATAATCATATCCAAGGTGCTGCTATATGGTTTTCACTGTATTTTTCTTGTTCTGCCCACCAAATCTCTTTGGTTTCAACTCTAGATGCAACTTCCATCAATGTTTATCATCACGGCCTTCCTTTGTGCAGTGCATTGAAGATGGCTTTGCTCCTTTGTCCTTCTTGGTTGTCGCTTCCTTCTTGTCCTTTCCCTTTCCTTTTCCTTTGAACTTTCCATTATGAGGTTTGAAAGATGATTTATTCAGTTTCTCTTGTTTATCATTCTTGCCCTGCTTTAAAGGTGAATGTCCTTCACACTAGCTGCACAAATAGTAGTAGGCTCAAATAACAACAAAGAATACATGATGTAACTATGTAAAGCACCAATATAATTTGTTACAGCTTCCGGTGAATCAAGTGAATACTCCAATTCAATGCTTTTCTTCTAAATTCTTCTGTGAATATTTGTACATTTTGACCCTTTCCTTGTCTCAAGTATTGCCATTCCATTAAAGAATTTTGTCAATAACCCAAAGGATAAAACTGATCTTTTAAAGAAAAAACAAAATTGGACCAAGCAGAAAGGATATTACCCAAGTTTTTACTACCTTTTTGCAACTTTGACTCGCACCAGAAGAGAGTGGTGCCACTCAGCCACAGATATGCTAATTGGATGTTGACCTCATCCTCCTCGATCTGCTGAATCCAACAATAAAACTTGATCTGTCTAATCCAATTGCTTATTTTCTTTGCATTACATTCTCCATTATATGTGGGAAAATAAAACTTTAAATATAGCTTAAAAAATGGCTTCTTAGATGTATTCCTATGATGCCTTTTAGAGTGATGAGAAGAATAAGAAGAAGAATTGTCACTAGAGGATGGAGAGGGCAGTTTAGGAGGCTTCGCTCTTCCACCTTCATGGTTTACCAAAGCATGGTCATCTGGTTCTTTCTTTTCAGGCTTGAATGTCTTCTCATATTCTGCAAACAACTTGCCAACTTTCTCCGCCATGGTGAAGAAGATCTTGAGAAATTTCACTCTTCCTCCATTCGAGCTTCCTCATCTTCCATGCTCTATCTTCATGGTGCACGACCCGCTTCGGGATCAAAGGATTTAATTTTTCCTTTTCCTCTTTGGAGCTTATTCCTTGTTAGCATTCACTCATGTAACTCGCATGAACAAGACTTGCTTTGATACCAAAATTGATCCAAATATTTTACTTCAAGGATGCATATAAAATTTCATATAAAAGTGCATGTAGCCAAGAAACTTAAAACATATGAAAAAGAAGAAAAAATCATAAAGACACCATGATATCAAAGGAAAAAAATGATTTGATTATGGTCTTCACGTAGTGTGGGTTACGTTTCCAGGCCCTGCTCAAGGTGGGGAGGCTTCCTTCATAAAATGGAAACAAAAATGAAATTACAATCAACTTTACATAAATGACCCTTATACCTCTAATTTCTAGCATGGATGAAAAATGTAAAGCTCAGATGTAGAAACGTACATCATCGTTGGATTCCTGGTGCAAAATCATGTCAAACGATTATAAAATTGACCATATTCTGAGCAAGTGATCTCTAGAGCTCTAAGGAATCTTTAGATTCCCACAAGATTCCCTACAAAATGATTCTCCCAAGATTCCCTTAGAATATTTCTTGAATTTTGTGACAACCTAGGTGCAATTCTAGGCTAGGAACTCCTAGTTCCACCTGAAAAACATTCTTCTTCTCCTCATTACGACCACACCTCCCTATTTTTGGACGAATGATGTGGTTTATGTATGAAGTTGTGGGGGTAGGTTACTAATGGTGAGTAGTTGGATCATTGGTGGAGGAGGCATGTAGGAGGGGGCAGGTTAGGTTCAAAACCCACCATGCTCCTTACATAGTTTAGAACTATATTAAAATATTCAACATTTCTTTTTTTAAGTTTGGTGGTTTTTTAAAATTTGGGGACACTCGTTGGCGGGCCGACCCACATGGGTCAGGTGGGTTCGAACCCCTCATACTTCCTCACGTGGAAATGTCATATGGTCGGGCGAGCCCATGTCTGTGGTGGCCTGACCCATAATATATGTATTTATATATAATGTCATTGAAATGTATTTACCATTCAGTTGGCAGGGTTGGCAGCCCACCCACTAATTTTTTGTTTTTGTTTTTTTGTTTTTTGTAATATAGTCCATATGAGCCAAAAATTTACTACCGAGTTTTGATGGTCACCAGAAAAAATAAGGAGGAGACAAAGTTGCTTGTTTCGACCACTGGATTCGATGTGCCATCCCTTTGCCAAATTGTTTCCTCGATATTGACTACCACTTGGCATAGTTTGACCAAAAGTTTGACTGCCTATATCATTAGCATAAGAACTCGTATTTGAGTTTCATTTTAATTGTTGGAATCGGGATGAGGAACACTATGACGTGGTCTTGGTTTCATTTCAATCCAGTTACTTTTATTTTTGAGATTTTTCCAGGCCACTTCCATTTATGGAGCCTCCTAGATCATCAATGCATTTTCTCCTCTATCAGATTATATTGAATGTTATCTATCATAACTATTATCATAGACTAGTTGACTATATAAATAGAAAATTCAAATCATCTCTTCAGATTAAGTAAGCTCAAGAGGAACCCAATACATCGAAGAATAAAAAGAAAAGAAAAGATTGAATAATGTGGCATTGTCCTATATGCCTAAAACCAAGGCATCCATTGGTATGTGGAAAATCAATGTTCTAAACATATGAATGGTGATAGGAACAAATTCTTCTCATTAAGAGAAGATAAGACAAACAATGTTAATTTTGGCAATGATTCTTTAGGAAATATCATGGGAAAGGAAACAATAAGCTTGCTCAATGGAAGAGGTAAGGCTTAAAACATTATTTTTATGAATGGAATAAAAAACACAACTTGTTGAGCATGATTCAAATGTGTGATAAGGGGTATGATGCCACTTTTCATTTCAAAGGATGTGAAATAAAGACTGTAAACATAGGGAAAATAGTAGCAAGAGCTATAAGAACATCAAGTGATTTATACATATTAAAAGAAGACAATGAAAAATGTTTCGTGGGCAATTCTGATGAGATCTAGTTATGGAAACGAAGGTTGGGACAATTGCATTTTTACCATATTATAAATCTCAACAAAAAGAAAGTTATGAGGGACTTGCCAAAATATCAAATCCAAGTAATACAATTTGTAAATCATGATAAATTTATAAGCCAGTTCGAGTGTCTTGCAAGACAAAATAAAACTCATCTACAAGTCCCTTACAACTAGGTCATAAAGACTTATGTGGGCCCTCAATAACTAATACCCCGAGTGGTGAATGGTACTATATGATAATCATTGATGATTATAAGAGGCTTACGTGGGTCACATTTTCAAGGATAAGTTTGAAGAGTTTAAAAAGTTCAAAATTTTCAAATGCATTGCTAAAAACCAAATTGATTACAAATTGAGTATCTAAGGTCATATTGGGGTGAAGAGTTTACTCCAAATGATTTTGTTATGCAACCATCTCACAAGAAAGATAGATCAATGACTTAAGAATTACCCTCTTTGAGGGGGAAACCTCCTTTACATTACATCAATGAACAATTCTTGGATGATAAAAATGACACTTATTTTGTATATATAGGAGTCTAAGGGGTCACAATATAATCAGAGCCTACATAACAATTATAATATAAGGGCACAATAATAACAATAGTGTGCTTCTATGGGGCACAACAATAACAATATGGGGGCTACATGGGCACAACAATAATAATAAGAGGGCTACACTAACAATAACAATAAGGGCGCTACACTAGTATTATAGGGACCTAACTTTCCCCTCTCCTTCAAAAAAGTGTTGTCCTCAATGCTTGAGTAGTTTTGGATGCTTCTGTATAAAATTCTCATCCTCCCATGTGGAATCTTTAATGGGTAAGTTCTTCCACTTAATGAGATACTCTAAAACTGGTCGCTTTCATAGTTATGGGGTTCTTATTTTCGTGACTTCTTTAGGTTCAAATATGATTTTTCCTTCTTCCTCAAGTTCTGTAAACATTGTTTGAACTCGAATCTTGTCACCGATAACCTTCTTTAAGCATGAAACATGGAAAACTGGGTGCACTCGAGAAGATGCAGGAAGCTCCAATTTGTATGCCATAGTACGAATATTTTGCAACAAATTATAAGGACCATAGTACTTGGGTGATAATTTATTAGCCTTCTTATCTTGCTTGAGAGACACTTTTGTATGCTTGTAGCTGTAAGAATGCCCAATCACCTACATTAAAACTTCTTTCACTATAATTTTGATCTTCTTGTTGTTTCATTCGATTATGTGCCAGAGTGAGGTTATCCTTTAAGAGTTGGAGAACTTGTTGTTGATGCTTGATGTGATCCTCCACTACTTGAACCTTAGAATTTTCTCTTAAAAATGATGAGATGTATGTTGGATGATATCCATAAATTACAATAAATGGGCTCATTTTTGCTACAGTATGGAAGGAAGTGTTATACCACCATTCAACTAGAGGTAACCACTTGACACATTGTGCTTGTTTATCACGTACAAAGCATTGAAGATATCCTTCCAAACATTTGTTCATTATCTCATCCTTCCCATCAGATTGAGGATAAGATGATCTATGAGCTAATTGATTACCAAGATAAGAAAATAATCTTCTCCAAAATTTTCTAGTGAAAATGGGTTTCCATGAAGCTTTTGAATTGTTTCCATAAATGCAATAACAACTGTACTAGCTTTAAAAGGATGAGATAATGCACAAAGTGTGCATACTTTTCAATTCTATCGACTAACACCATGAATAAACTCTTTCCTTCATACTTGGGTAAATCTGTGATAAAATCTATTGAGACCTCCTCCCAACGCTGACTTGGAATGGCTAAAGGTTGTAAAAAACTCGGGAAATTAATTATCTCAACTTTATTTTGTTGGCAAACCAAAAATTCTGCCACAGACTTCTTAATATCATATTTAAGTCCATCCCAAAAAAATTCCTTCTTAAACCTACTATAAGTTTTTAAAAATACCAAGTGCCCTGCTAAGGGAGAGGTGTGCACTTCCAAAAGAATATTTTGTTTGAGTTGGGAATTCTTACAATGCTATAAGTGATCTTTGTACCATAATGAATCATTTTTCCAGCTAATGTATCATATGTACTGGGATCTTGCTACAACTTTTGAATGAGTGTCCACACCTCTTCATGATTCTTCCACCCATCCCTTGCTTCGGTTATCCACTCAGGTTGGATAATAGAAATAGCATAAAGCAATGCTTCCACATCATCATCCTTTCTTGAGAGTGCATCTGCAACAACATTTTGCTTCCCTTTTTTATATATGCTTTCAAAGTCATAACCCAACATCTTTGTCACCCATTTTTGTTGTTCTTCTGAAGATAATATTTATTCCAAAAAGTATTTAAGACTCTCATGATTTGTTTTTACCTCGAAGTGTCTTCCCATTAGGTAAGGTTGCCATTGCTTTAGTGCATGTAGTATTTCCAACATTTCCTTCTAATAAATAGGTTTGTGTAGATACTTTCCTTTGATTGGATGACTTTCAAAAGTAATGGGTCTTCCTTCTTGCATTAAAACAACACCAATTCCACTTCTCGAGGCATCACATTCCATAATAAATGGTTTGTGAAGTCTAGCATAGCTAAGACCTTAATGGATTTAATTTTGTTAGGGTCTACCTTAACACCCTCATGAGATACAATATGACCCAAATATTCCACCTCTTGTACTCCAAAGAAACATATGGAGGTTTTTGCATATAATTATTTCTCCTCCAATAGTTTGAGCACCCTATCAACATGTTGAACATGATCCTTCCAAGACTTGTTGTAGATTAGTATATCATCAAAAAATACTAACACAAATTTTCTAAGGAAGGGATTGAAAATGGAATTCATCAAACCTTGAAATGTGGAAGGTGCATTAGTAAGGCCAAAATGCATGACAAAAAATTCATAATGACCCTCATGGGTTCTGAATGTTGTTTTCAAAATGTCTTCAAACTTCGTTCTAATTTGATGATATCCCGAATGAAGATCCAGCTTGGTGAAGTAAATTGCTACCTATAATTCGTCCAACAATTCATCAATGAAAGGTATGGGAAATTTATCTTTAATAATGAGATTTTTGAGCTCCATATAATCCAGACACATATGCCATGACCCATCCTTATTGTGCACCAATATTGCTGGAGTAGAGAAAGAACTTTGACTAGGTTGAATTATGCCTACCACTAGCATTTCTACAACCATACATTCAATTTCACTCTTTTGGGCATATGGATATCTATAAGGCTTGATGTTTGGAGGAAAAATTCTTGGAATCAAATGAATAACATGATCATGATCATGAATAGGTTGGAGGACGTTGGGAGTCTCAAACACCTTGGAATGATTTTCCAAGAATTTTTGGAGATCTGGAGAAATAGATGATTTCGATGTTTGGACCTCTAGTGAGCATAATTGTGAAACTATGCCCTGTTTTTCTTTCTTCAGAAGCTTTGTAATGCCATTGAAGATTATTATCTTTCATGTTTTCCCTGCAATACCCCTTAATTCAATTTCCCTTCCTTCCCAAAAAAATATTCAAAAAAAGTTCTTGAAAATTGAAAGTTACCATCCCCAAATATTGTAACCATTGGACTCCTAGAACAACATCAACACCACCCATTGGAATGGAAAGCACTAGACTATTCCATACATATTCCCCCATGTTTAGCTTGACATTATGGCACTTTCCCGAGCAATTTATAGTTCCTCCATTTGCAACCATTACTTGAAACTCTGGTGCTGGATATAGGAAGCAATTCAATTCCTTAACTATCTTACAATGAATAAAATTATGGGTACTACCCAAATCAATCAACACTATTACCTTTTTCCTATTGATATATCCTCCTATCTTGAGAGTTTGAGGAGTGGTAATTCCTTCAAATGCATTACAAGATATGGTCGGATTCATTTATTTTTTCTCTGGGGTTGGTTCCTAGTGTATATCCTCCTATTTTGATGTTTCTTGTTCCTTTTCTTCCTCCTCTTCACTATCTATGTAGAATAATTTCTTCTCAGCACACCTATTACTTTTAGTGTGTCTTCTATCAAAAATGTAACAAAGCCCTTTTTCTCTTTTTTCCTCCAATTTTTGTGGTGTCAACCTTGTAGGTTGTGGAAGACTAGGAACAACAACACTTGCATCTTTATAGTTGTAAGAGGTAGACATCCTTGTTGCCATAATTTTTCTTTCAACTTTTCTTGTGGTAGGTTTTAATCCCGTATAGAAATTACCTACATATGAATTGTAAAACGCAGAAAATAAACAATGCGAGAGCATAACACATAAAACACATCTACACAGAGATTTTCCCCTGGTCCCAAAAACAGGACTACTAGCTTGATTTTTCATTATGTTCCTTTCAATGTTGCAATACATATTTATACATGTCGAAGCATCCAATACCATGGAATGAAAACCATTGCATCGAAAACCATGGACTGAAAAGCATCGCGTCCAAAACCATGTGTGAAAAACATGCACAAAACCATAGGTAGGTATGCCCAACCTAATATAGGGTCCAAAACCAAACTTTTCCGAGGTTCTACCTTGAACCCCATAGAGTGGGGTTACTTGCACCCCTCAAACCACCTGTGACTTCCCCTGCTATGCAATCGAAGCAACGATGGATGCGCTCCACCCCCCTTCTAACCCCCCGGTTACTACGTGGGCTAGTCGTGGAAAGAATATATCACAACCCAACACTTGCCACCTTGAATGCCTTCTCCAATGAATTGATTTCCCAAAGGTGAAACTCATGTTGGATATTACATTTTAAATTTCCTATCAATACTATGCTCTCCTGGAATATTGGTTACCCTAATATTCAATTTTTGGAAGTCTTCAATGTGCTCCACCATTGAACCCTTTTGTTTGAGATTTATCAATTGGCTAAAGAATATGTTTCTCTTGGTATATTCATAATGTCCTATCACTTCCTCCGTAAAAATTGACTAGGTGACAAGTGGTTTATGAGAGCAAGGCCATCTATACCATACAAATTGATTGGGTTGTAAATATAAAGATGCAATATCTACCTTTTGTGAGGGTTGCACATCATGTAGATCAAAATATTGCCCCATTTGTAGTATCCATGTTATCAAATCCTTTCCATCAAACTTCCTCATATCTATCTTTTGAATGTGTTGGCTCTTAAGCTCCACATTTGAGTCTCTAAAATCATAATTCATATTTCTTTTGTCCTCATCATGATTTTCGTGGATTACATTGTCACCACCGGGAAGCCTTTCTTGCAACAACTTTGTAAACCCTTCCAACTTGAAATTCATCACATCCATGTCTACTTTAAAAACCTATATGTTTCCTTTTATACTATCCATGTCCCCTTTGAGTTCATCTATGGTTTCTCTTTGTGAGAAGGAAATTTGTTGCACTTGGTCCCGTAATATTAATATATCATGCTGCAGTTCTTCCCCTTCATGAATTATAGTATATCTTTATAAGGGCTTAATGGGTGTAGAATTATTTTGTTTGGGAGGAATTATACAACTAAATACTAATATCTATGCTTCAATATTCCTTTTGAATCACTTCGAACTGATTTTTGAAACAAAAGTTATGCAAAATTAAAAATTGCACACTTTTTTTTCTTTTTAGGAGCTCGATAAGGAAATTGTTGTATCTATGTAACTTCACATCTCCAAGGTATAAAATTTCGTCATATGGTAGCCCTATGAGTCTTCTTTCCAACCCCACAAGTCATACCAATATTTGGTTCTTCAAGAAAGAGTTATTTTTTATCTCCCACAATGCCCTGATTGTAGACTTGTTCATTACAACGAACTTGTACGATGTGCCATGTGTCATTGTTTTGACCTTTGGTATCTAAAAATGATACACAAGACACTAGAGTCTATGTGTTTTCAGTCACTTTTTACAAAATTCAAATTAGATTCTTAGAGAAAAAGTTATGACGATTTTCCATAGGTTACCTATTTGAAATTGAATTCTGGAGCCTGCCAAAACCCTAACTTTCTTAGATCATATATCCAAAAATATAGAGAAACAAGCTCTAAAATTTTCACATGAATTTCACCATGATTTCAGCTCCACATGGTAAAAATTTCATATTTTTAAGCTTCATAGAAAAAATATTATAGGGAAAATCGAAGATTCCCTATTTGAAGAAGTGAAACCCTATAATCCCAAAGCTCTAATACCAAATGTTACGCAACCAACTCACAGAAAATATAGATCAACGACTTAAAATTTATCCTCTTCGAGGGAGAAACATATTTTACATTACATAAATGAACAATTCTTGGATGATACAAATGACAAGACATCCTTTGTATATATATAGGAGTGTAAGAGGTCACAAATAATCAGAGCCTGCATGACAATTATAATGTAAGGGCACAATAATAACAATAGTGGGCTTCTATGGGGCACAAAAATAAAAATATGGGGGCTACATGGGAACAACAATAACAATATGGGGGCTACACTAACAATGAAAATAAGGGGGCTACACTAGTATTATAGGGACCTAATAGATTTTGAAATTTTTTGCAAAGAACATGGCATAAGAAGACAATTCATAATTGCAAATACTCCACAACAAAATTAGACCAATGCAACAAATGGCTAGAGCTACTTTGGATGAAAGATATCTACCAAATACGTTTTGGGTTGAAGTTGTTCATACAACAATCCATATTTTAAAAATTTCCCATCTCAAGCCAAATAGTGACAAGATTCTCTATAAATTGTGGAATGGAAAACCACCCTCAATAAAGCACTTGAAATTCTTTGGCAGGAAGTGCTACATCAAGAACAATGAAAATTTGTGTAATTTCAATGCAAGAGAAGATGAAGGATATTTTTAGGATATTCAACTAACAACGAAGTCTATAGATGTTATAATAAAATATTATGAAAATTAGCTAACAACATTGATGTGAGAGTGGATGATGAGTTACCTCTCAAAGAAAGCAACCAATATTTATTAGTCCACCTGATCAGATCAACAATGAAGATGAAGCAGTACAACTTGAAGAAAAAAGAGGAGAAGAAGAATAAGAAGAAGAAGAAGAAGAAGAAGAGTGATCTCACCCAAATACCCCCTAAGAGTACGTTGAAAAGGATCATCTTATAAATCACATTTTTGGTAATATGGAAACATGAGTCCAAACTTGAAGAATATTAATAAATAACTCCATTCAAGCTCTTATTTTCATGTTTTCCATGATTGAGCCAAAATATTTTTCTCAGGAAAGCTAAGATAAGCTTTGGATAAAAGCCATGAATGAAGATTTAGATGAGACTGAGAAAAATCAAACTCAGGAATTAGTTCCAAGACTATTAACAAAATTGTTATTGGCACAAAGTGGTTCTTTAGGAACAAATTAAATGAGGATGAACAAGTTGTGAGAGAAAAAGGCCAAATTAGTATGTAAAGGCTATGTTGAAGTTGAAGGAATAGATTTTGATGAAACTTTTTGTCCTATAGAAAGATTATAGGAAATTAAAATGTTTATATCATTTCCCTCACAAGTATTTCAAAGTTTATCATATGGATGTAAAATCATCATTCTTGAATGGTGAACTTGAATAAGAGGTTTATATAGAACATCCTAAAGTTTTTCAATTGTCAGAAAATCTTGAGGTAGTGTGTAACCTAGAAAGCATTATATGGACAAAAATAAGCACCCAGGGCATGTTATTCAAAATTAGACAAACAACTATAACATCCATGCTTCAAAAGAGGGACATATGATAGTAATTTCTATATCAAATCTAAAAATGATAATATTTTAGTTATTGTGGTTTATGTTGTCAACATCATTTTTGGCATTGATGGACATTTACTTGGCCAAAAGTTTGCAAATGATATGCAAGATGAATTTGAGATGTTTGTGCTTGGGGAACTCTAATTTTTCCTTGGATTATAGATTAACTAATCAACAAAATGTATATTAATTTCTAGAGGAAAATAACTCAAATAAATGTTCAATAAATTTTGGATGGAATAATATTCACTTGTCAATACTCATATTGTCACTGGATAAAAACTAAGCCAAGATGATGAGTCACCAGAGTTAAATGAAACAATGTACAAATCAATCACTGGAATTTTTTTGTACCTAATAACATTAAGGCCAGATATTATACAAGTTATTGGTGTAGTTTCAAGGTATCAATCAACCCCCAAGCAAAGTCATCTGTTAATTGCAAAGAGGAATTTTGGGTATTTAAGAGCCACTATAGACTATGGAAAATGGTATCCCAAGGGGAAAAAATTCTTTTACTACATAGACAAAATGTTGATTGGGTTGGAAGTGTAGATGATAGGAAAATTGCAAGTGGTGGTGCTTTCTTCCCAGGGAAGTGTTTGGTGTCTTGGCTAAGAAAAAAGTAGACATTATATCAGTTTCTACTACTAATTTCAAGTACATAACAGTTACAACAAGTTGTACTCATATTGTGTGGATGAAGCAAATGTTAGAAGATGTGAAGGTAACTTACAATGAATCCATTCCCATTATATGTGACAACACAAGTACTGCTATAATTATATCCAAGAATGATATTCTTCACTCAAAGACCAAGCATATTTCCATAAAGTATCACTTTCTTAGAGAATGGGTGGATAATTATATTGCAATGTGACAGCATATATCCACAAAAGAGAAAATTAATGATATTTTCACCAAGCCTCTTGCCAGAGATCCTTTTGAGTATTTAAGGAAAAATTTGGGAGTGATGTATCACTCATCCCTTTTATAGTGTTCTTCATTAGCAAATATGGTAATTGTCCAAATATGTCTTGAGATGGCTATATGGTTGGAAAGAAGAAAGTAGACCAATTTTTAAGATCAACATGAGAAATATAAGTTTAGGAGGAGTACAATGCACTATGAGATGGAAAGTTTTCATGTTTCTTAAGCCTCTATTTGTTTTTATTCAATTGGTATCGCTTCATTTAAGTGGCAACTACTTCAAATCAACAACTCATTATATCCAAGGTTATATCTTAAGCTCTTTAGGGGGAGAATGATCATAGGGGAAGTAACTAAAGCCCTTTGCCATTGATGTTAATGTAGAAATTTTGAATAATAAACACATATTCAGTGGAGATTATCCTGATCATGTACTATTGCGGAATACATACACAATACATAAGCTCCTCTACGTTGATCATCAATATAGTAGAATCAATAACAATAAAACATCAAGAGCATGCACACATTAACACAGTATGTAACCCGGGGAAAGCTTACAGCTGAAAACCCCACACTATCTGTATATTAATGATTGATAACATGTAACATTACAATAGTCAATACTTCTCACAAGTATCCAGCACTATCTCCACCTGTTACACACAATATAGCTCAGATCTGATCTCCAAATCTATTCCACTACTTGCCTGCCTCCACTGCTCAATACCCGCTCAAGAATGGATGAGAATGGTTGAACCAAACTCGTATTTACCTCAAAAGAATCACTCATACTGGGAATCACGTGAGCAGAGGCTATAATCACTTGGTATTGGCCAATTCTCATTGGCATAACTCAATCCCATTAATTGTGAAAATCCTCATGCACAACTATAGTCACAACTGATAGCAATCTTATCCTCTAACACCTGTCCCTGCTGAATTGAACATGCATTGACATGCAACTGATTTAACTGATGTATTATTTAGTTGCATTATGAGTTAATAATTAGTTTAACAACTCATCATTAGTCTATTTTCAGTTAGACTAATTACAACTAGTTTAACCAAGTCAAACTGAACACAACTCCATCAACTCCACCAAACACAACTGATTGAGTTCTAAATGAATTCATGCATGAAACAAATCAACTAACCCACAAAGAAAGCATATTTCCTTCTGACAGTTGCATGTGCCACATCTGTAGCTCAAACTGAAGTGCTCCAATAGAATGAGATAAAGTTTATAGTCTAAATATTATTATAAGCTAATAATATTTGACTGCTCTATAATTAGACTTGACAGTGTCACCGCTGTTGTCTAAAAATAGAAGTCCATCTATTTTTTCCAACTTGACCAATCATCCATAAACAACATCCTACAACTCATAGACATGATCCATATGTCTAAAAATAGACATATTCTAAAAATAGACTTTGCATCATAATTTGCCTGCAGGCCCACTTAGTGAAGGCGACTCTTTTCACTAAGCTCCATCATCTTGTTGCAATCTCAACAAGCATCATCAGATCCATTTCCTTTGTTAGGAGCTTTAGATTTACAGTCCCTTTTGTAGTGCCCTTCCTTTCCGTATTTCTAGTACACCACCTTTATAGGTTTTCCTGGATATTTAGATCTCCCTCTAAATTTATATCTCCCACTTAATGACTTATTTTTGCTTCTGTTTTAGGACCATCCTTATACAGACAAGGCATCACCATTCTAGCTCTCCATATTTTTCTGTCTCATATCCTCCATTAGAAAGGATGATACTATTTCATCAAACTTCAAGGTAGTTGCATTGCTACCTATTGCAATAATCAGACTATCCCACGAATTTAGAGAACACAAGAAAATAATGCACTTATCTGCACCTAAAATTTTAATATAAATAGATGTTAACTGACTTACCACAGTATTAAATGTGTTTAGATGCTCTTTCACTGAGTCTCCATCTTTCATCCTCAGGTTATTCAACTTTTTCTGCAGGAACAATTTATTCACTAGAGACTTAGACTGGTAGAAATTCCCTAACTTGTCCCACAAAGCCTTCACTGTAGATTCCCCTGATACATTTAGCAATAATGAATCTGAGACACATAATCGTATTGTGCTCTTTGCCTTTCGATCCAAAATTTTCCATTTTTCATCGGACTCTGCCATTGGTTTAGTACCTAAATCTACTGTGATCCACTGATCTTTGTCCACCAACAGATCCTCCATCTTGAGTTTCCACAACTCAAAGCTCTGACCATTAAATTTCTCAATCTCTATCTTTCCACTGCTCGCCATCTTCTTTCACCAGTAGAATCGATCTCGCAGATCTCCCACTGAACAGGGTTTGTCATAGGCCTCAGTGAAACCCCTCAGCAACAAAGGTGTCCCCTTGAAGCCAAAATAGCTCTGATACCAAATGTAGGTTTTAACCCTGTACGGAAATTACCTGCATTTGAATTCTAAAACACAAAAAATAAATAATGCAAGAGCATAACACATAAAACACATATACACAGATATTTTCCCCTGGATCCCAAAAACCGGGACTACCAGCTTGATTTTTCATTATGTTCCTTTCAATGTTCTAATACATATTTATACATGCTGAAGCATCCAATACCATGGACTGAAAACCATCACGTCCAATACCATGGATGAAAAACAATCGCATCCAATACCATGGACTGAAAACCATCACGTCCAAAAGCATGTGTGAAAATCATGCACAAAACAATAGGTGGGTCCGCCCAACCTAACATAGGGACAAAACCAAAATTTTCCAGGGCGCTTCCTCAAACCCCATAAAGTGGGGTTATTAGTATGCCTTAAACCCCTTGTGACCCCCCCCGACCGCCCCCCTGCTACACAATCGGTGCAATGAAGGGGGCCATCGACCCCCCTCTAACCCCCAGGTTAACTATGTGGGATAGTTTTGGAAAGAATATAACACAACCCAATAGTGTGTAGTCTGCTACTACACTCTACATTGCCACAACTTCTTCTGTGACAACCGCCTATTGTTTCTTTACCTCTGGCAGTGTTGAAGGTTGTGCCCTTAGTTGGAGCTCTGTAATCTGGAGGTTCGAATCCAACTAAACTTGCGCCATCTTTGTTAGAGTGTTGTACACCCCTGTGGCCAATTTGCGGATGTGGACCTCGAGTGGCTCCTCCTTCGGAATGACCAACTCCGGGACCATTCTACATGCCTTCTCCACAACTTGTAGGATATTCTTGCTCTGGCTAGTTGTCTTGGCCTCAACGGTAATGGTAGTATTCCTTTGTAGGGCCATCTTCTCATTGTTTATCTTCTATTCACTGATCACCTGGAGGTCATGGTGCTCACAGGCCCTCAACTCAGAAATTACTCCATCTTGTAAGAGGTGGAGTGCTTCGCACAAGAGAAATACCAGGTTCAATGCCACTCCCTTCAAGGAATTGATAGTGGGCTTGTCAACCTTATTTTCTATTGTTAGTGCTCCATCCGGCAACACTATTGCACTAAAAGCCTTCATGCACAGCCTATCGACAGCCTCTGATGTGCTGATAGCCAAGCTAGTAGACATTGTACCAACTTGCGACACACGGGTCTACAACTCTAGTAGTCCATTCTGGATGGTCCTTAGGATGATCTACTATTGCTTTTCAAATTGCTGTAGGGCCTTTGTAGTGACATCTCAGATTGTGTCACTGATGTCATATAAGTCACCCTCCGTCAATGTGATAGGGACCAACAAGTTCTTGGTTGCCTTGGATTTCTTTCTGGACCCTCCCTTCTCTAGCTCTCTTAGGTGCTTAATGCAGGTAGATGTGTCCTGAGGGTTTGCACCATGTTGCTTTGTGCCCTCCCCTTCAGTCTCAGGTGAAGACAACCACATGTCCTTTTCAAAGCCACACTCTATGCCACCTGTCTATTTTCTTGCCTCCTTTCCTATATATTCTTCCTAGTCCTTCTTAGTGACCTCCTTCTTCCTCTTTTCGACTAGTTGCACCATCTTCAGGTTGGCCTCTTCCTTCTTCTTTTGTGCGGTGGACTTGCCTCCACCACTAACCTTGTGATAGGGTCCGCACCCAGGGCTTCAACCTCCTCTATTTCCACTCCCACATCCTCATCATTCATGGGGATGTCTTCAATATCCTCCTGTTCTGCCTCTAGGTTTATATCCTTACCTTTCTCCTAGGTAGTGGGATTTGGTGGGTTTCGTCTTGGCGATGCATGCACTGTATGGCACACTGCTTTCCCTTCTTGTCCTTCATGGTCTCCTTGGTTTTGGTTTGCTTTATTCTCAGCATTCTCGGGGATTTAGGGACCTCCGCCAATACTTCAACCACTTCCGAGGCAGCTACTTCGACCCCCATATCATTTTCCCGCACATTCTCCTCGATTGCCACTCCTTCGATGTTCATTGCTTCTGCACTTGTTGACATGACACTATTCACTAGTGCTTGTGTCTCCTTTAACAATTGTTCAACCGCAGGACTCGCTACTATATCTTGAAAGAATTCACAATTCATGTGCACCTGAGAGCACAACAGCTCAGTTCGAAAAATGCCAAGTGTTTTTCACTCAACAACCACTTGTAATTTATAAGGCTTTTTGAATTCAAATATGATTGTTCCCCCAAAAATCAGTTCATTAATGCCAGATTGGTGGAATATTTTCAAGTATGTAAGCCATAAATTTCAACGTAAATGTTGGTTTCCCACTCCATTTGGCCTCACTTCTACTATCTTTTCATGAACAGTGACTTTAACAGTCACTTTCCAGCCGACCTACACAATTTCTCTCTAGGTTATAGCGCAACTCCCTCTACGCTGTCGCAAACCTAGTGACATGTCCTCACTCTGCACCATCTTCCAATCACGAAGCTCTCCAACCTGGGTAGTGTATTTTATAGTCCCACACCTCCTTTCAGCTACCTGGAGTGCTAAGACTATGTTACTTTCATTTAGTCACATGTCTAGACTGCCAGTATATGGCTTCAAGCAACTACCATTCACCTTTCCTAGGAAGGGGTATCCATTTAATTTGACTAGCTATACCGCTCTGCCATTAGTAATCTCCTTAATAACATGAGGTCCTAACCAATGCATCCTGAATTTCCCTGGAAATTTATCAAACTTACTAGCATATAACAAAACTAGGTCATTTACCTTAAATGTTCGCATCTTGATGTGTAGATCATGCCATGCCTTTTTTTGCTACTTTTGGACCTGCTGGTGAAATCCAACCAAAAATATTTCTTCTTCAAGCTCATCCAGCTACACAAGCCTCTCCTATAGGGCTCCGTGATCCATTATACCTATGAGCACTACTATGCATAGACTAGGTATGATGTATTCCATAGGCATTACTACTTCCAAACCATAGACAAGCCTAAAAGGGGTTTGTCCAGTCAACTTCTTGCATGTTGTTCAATAAGCCCATAGTATTGTAGGTATGCATAGGTTCCAATCACTTCGCTGAGAATTGAAAACCTTGGTTAGTGCATTTTCGAGCACTTTGTTGAACGCTTCCATTGTTCCATTAGCCTGTGGGTGATAAGGTGTGCTCTTCTCATGGTATAGCTAAAATTCCTCTGTCAGTGCATTGATTGTCTCATTCAGGAAGTGTGTACCACGATCACTCATCAAGATCGTTGGAAATCCAAATCACATTAGTACATGCTCAAATAGGAACTTTGTGGTCGTCGCACCCATGCAATCCTTCACTGGTTGCGCTTCTGCCCATTGAGTCAAATACTTTGTTGCAATGATAATGTACCTTGCTCTTGTCTTCCCTTGTGGCTGAATGGGTCCTACAAAATCTATCACCACTTATTGAAGGGTTTCAATGCCATTTGTGGATTCAAAGGCATTTCATCCCTTCGTGATGGCCTGCACATTCTTTGACATACATCACATGCCTTGCAATATGCTTTTGAATCCTCATGAAAGGTTTGCCACCACAACCTTGCACGTAGAATCTTCTACGCGTTTTCTCTCCCTGCATAATGTCCTCCTGTGGCGCCCCATGAGCATCCATGAGGATAATGCTTCTCTCGAACTCAGGTACATACCGTCGCAATATCTCATTAGTCCCCATTTTGTACAGATGCTCAGCAATGACAGTGAAATCTTCCGTGCGCACCACTAATTCCTTCTTTTTTTGGACAGTGTATTCTTTCGATGTAGTTCCTATTGTTAGGAAGTGTATTATATCCTCAAAGTGACCATTTGTGATACACACTGCAAATAGTTGCACATTAGGAAATCCCTCTTCCAAGTTAGTAGGTTCCTCCCCTATTTTGATGCACGACAGATCGTATGGTCCCGCTTTTAATCTTCCAGGCTTCACAAAAACTTCAAAATTGTACTCTTGGAACAATAAGAGCCATCTGCAAATTCTGCCCCCCAACGCAGGCTTATTGACCAGGTACTTCAGTGTGGAGTGATTCGTTCACATCTTAAAATGGCCTCCTAGAAAGTAGTGTTAATACTTTTGGAGCATATAACCCATAGCTAACCCCTCGTGCTCAATGTTAGAATAGTTTTTCTCTGCTTTGGATAATCTACAAATTGCGAATGTGATAGGATGGTCCAAGCCTTCTCTACCAGCCTATGTTAGTACTACTCCCAAAGCTATACATGACGCCTTGACATGTACATGAAACTCTTTCTTCCAATCAGGGAAGACTAGAATTGGCATGGTAACCATATTTTCTTTGAATATATCCAAGCTCTTCTTACAGTCATCGTTCCAGGAGAACATGACATCCTTCTTCAACAATTTCTCCATAGGCACAATTATATTAGGTTTCTCAATCTGTAGTTCTTGAATGTCACGGTGACCTTCTGTTTCTGGAATGTTAATATTCTGCAGATCCTCATCCTCTTCTTTAGCAGTTACGTTATAGCATTCTGGCATACGACTCAACTGAGTAGCCCATTTAGGTTGAGTCAGGTCTAAAGGATCGTGCGGTATCCTAAATATAGTTTCTTTCACCTCTTGTAGTGCTTCATCGATATTGTCAAACCCATCCTCAAAACTGAATGTCATCATGAATCCTTCGTGCAAGATATCCCATTCACCTGTCCCATGGTGGAGCTCTATTTCTATATTACCAATTCATTGGGATAACATCCAGGGTATGACAGAACAAGTGCACCCACTCAAGTTGGGGCTTTTCTCCATAAACCTATGTCCATTTGGCCAGATGCATGCGTGGATTGTTCTGCTCATTGTACTTGTCTGTTAGTCACATATTAGGCTTCCCAAATAATGTTCTCATCATCCTCCTACATTAGAGCTAATCATCAAAGCTTCCCTTGTGTGTACCTCACCATATTGCGGGTGTAGCACTCAATTCCCATTCCAAGGCCTGGAAGAGTTTCTTTTCTGGTATCTCCGTTTCAAATGTATCCAAAACAACATCTACCTCATTCAGACCATCATAAGTAGGAATATTTCTTACTTCTGATGACACACATCGCATTAACTGGGTGATCATGTTGCAATTCAACGTAGTTACTTTATGTAACCAATTCTGCCAACATTCAATTTCTTCATTGGAGTCTGAAGTGCAGGAACTCTCAGGATCCCATGTAATCCATCCATCTATAGTGGGATTCACCCAATCTTGGTCTCACACTATTATCTTATAGATACAATTGAGGTCGTCATCACTTTTATAATCGCGAACAGGTTTAGTATAGTGCGACCCTTCAGCAGGATCGAGGGGTACTATTATGCACAGTGATTTTATTCTCAAAGATCATCTTTTGCTTCTTTAGATTGATTACCCCATTCATATCAGTATCCCAGTCAATTCCCAAGGGTGTAGGATAGGGATTGTTATCATCCACTATCTCTATTACTTCAAAATCAGCCAACGCACTTGCTCCCTCAATATCCACGGTCACCCCCTGCAGCCACCCCATGGGGATGATCTTCTGTTGATTTGATATCCTTAGCCAAATTAGAGACCATTGCAGCGCAAATCTCCCCATTCGCTCCCAAGTCTATTTTGGTAGGACATTCGCATCTGACCCTAGGTCCAAAATGACCTGATCCATTTCATACTCTCCTATCTGTGTGATCAGTCTCATCTCTCGTCCCATTCTTGTTTTATGTTTTCCAAGCTTTTGTACTACATGCGGCTCACCCGGTGCGGTTCTAGTGCATCTATTGATGATCTCTTGTAACCCTTTCACAGCCTTACTGTCACGCAGTAACTTCATACAGGTTTCCAAGAAAGTTGTAAGCATATAGTGGTCCATCTCCTACTCAGGCTTATCCTTGCTTCCTAAAGTGGAGGCCTCAGCGAAGCTCTTATTAGCTTCCATGAAGGTTTCATGTGCGTGCTCCAAATCAAACTCAACCTCCTTTGCCTAGGCTTTGTGAACCCATGTACTGTCTTTTGGTTGTTTCCCCTTATCATCTCTTATCACGACTCCACTTCTTAGAACTATATTTATGTTTGGATCTTCCTTGCATGGCTCAGACTTCATCATCTATGGGTTCTGAGGTGGCGAAGGTGGTAGAACCCATTTTTCACATATCCTAGCTATTAACTTAGGACAATCTTTTGTTTCATGATCAAACAATGTGCAATACTTGCATGACGAATGTGTTGGATTAGTGCAATCGTAGGTATAGTGTCCTAGTCCTCCCTAATTGTAGCAAATCAACTATATTTGACCTCTTCCAGGTCCTCCTCCTCCTCGGTCTCATCCGCGCCCCTGAAATCCTGTCTGCGCCATCCTTGCATTCTGGTTAAGGGGCCACATTTCAGCCTAAACCCTATAGGCAGGAGTTCTATCCATCATCAATTCATAGCTCCTACAAGTACGCTCATCATGTCCTATCGACCTACAAAAGTTGTAGAACAGCTATTGCGGTGCTTGTAAATACTTCTGTAGCAAGTGACAGTTATCCATGGGATGTTTTTTGACTACTTGACAGATAGCGCACCATAATGTAGGCCCCGTGCTAGGTCCTGCTTGAGCTTCTGGCCTTAAAGGCATCGACCCTTCTCCTGTAATGTAGTTTGAAAAGACCAAGCAATGGTCTTTGCCATGACCCTGAGTCTTGCATTTCAAGCACCATACCTGGTCACATACCTCAGGTCGAACCGTCTTGTCCTGCTTTAGACTTTGCATCTCAAGGCATAAATTATTCAACTGTGCATGGATCTGCTGAACTCCTAGATTAGGATCTTGCATCAGAGTTTCATGTAGTCTCATGGTAATCTCCAAGGCCTCTGCCTGAGTTTTTATCTTCTGTTGCGACAACACACTTCTTAAGTGTGGTAGTAGCAAAGCCACGAACCACTTGCAATGATGTCCATCTGTCAAATTCATGTTTGCTTCAGGGATTGTACATTTTAGCCTCTATTCTAGTTCCCAAGGCATCTCACTTGGTTGCATCGCAATCTCTTTGAATCCCAGAATCAACTGGGCCTCAAATTTAGGCCTACTAAATTCGCTATTTAGTGTTGCCTGGATGTCTGCTACTCTAGCATTCGGGTTATCATTAGAGTACTTAATATACTAGGTTAGTGTGTGATTTTGCAGAGCACTAACCAATGTCACCTTCTTTATATGATCATCTATAACACATTGAGCTTCCCATACAACCCTCACAATGAACCAGAATTGGTCCAAGTCCTCATTTCCCAAGCCTTTGAATAAAGGAAACTTCATTGTATTTGCCATACTGAACCATGGTGGAGGTGGAGGTGGTACAGGCGAAGTTGGAGGTGAGGGTGGTGAAGTTGGAGATGGTGTGGGTGGAGGTGGTATTTGCGGGAATCCTTGTCTTATTAACTGAATAGCACATCACCGATAAACCTTTGCTATCCCTTCTTCATCACCTTGCAGAGGTGAAATCAAGGGACTATACACTGGACCCTTTTTTCCTTCATTCCTGTAAGTTTTTCCGCTTCAGGTAGTTCCAAACATCAAGGTAGTTGCATAACCCAATTTTCCCACAATAGCAATTTAATCCAAGTATTCAAAGATTTTACGTACTTACCTCGCGTTCCTTTGAAAAAGTGTTGCTCCGCCTCGTTGTAGTTGACTAAGGTGTTGACCACAAATTTAGTCACAAATCCTCATTTGATGCAATCGAGCCAATGATCGACAGTGCGGGCGATCTTATCCTCTGATGCTTCCAACCTTTGCACTAGCTTTGGGGTCCACACAATAGAACCGTCAAATTTCCGCCTTCCTTGGCTATCTACTAGCTTCATGATCCACTCATATAGCTCAATAGGGAAGGAGCATAAAAATATCTCGTGGATCTCTGTATATAGGTATCTATCAAACCTCTCTTCTTTTTTTAGTTGCGAGCTTCTATTCTCTTATGCCACGAATTCATGTATATTTCTATCCAACCAGTCTCCAATCTCCTTCTTAGTTGGATTCCAATGATATGAAATCACACATCTCTTATGCATATTCCAGTCCCAGCAACGAAACCATTTGCTGGCATGAGGGGGCTTGACCTGGGTTTAGTGTTAATTATCCAAACAAATCCCTACACTACTGGCCCTTTTGGCATCAACCCGTGGAGTGCGGACCGAAGTCTCACCCAAAGTAGTATGGGGGGATGCTGGAACTAAGTTTCTACACCCTGAGATGGTTGTGATGTCGTTTGATTTCTTCTATCCCTGCCTTCGCGTAGGTGATCTCGCTCTAGGGCTTGTAAGACAAACCCTCTATTCCAGCTTTCAATACCTTCGCAAAAGTATATGATTGACCTTCATGTAGTTCTAACTTGTGGCTCAAGTAATTTCGCACTACTATGGTATCTCTCCATGCAGATTCCTCAATTACCCTAAGTGATTTTCTTATCTTGCCGAATACTTAAAGTTATCACCGTGTAATCAGATATTCGTACTTGAGTTTAATTATTCAATGTAATTGCATTCATTCACACATCATATAAGCATACTAAAGGAAATTCATGCATAATATACTCAAACCCATCAATAGAACAAAGGCACAGAAATTACAGAATAACTCATTTTATTAATATCTCCCATGTGTTTACAGACTCTGTCCACCTTGTGCACATATCTGCAAGAGTCTGTGCACTCAGCTGTAGACTTCGACCCTACACCTTTGAGCACTCAGTTGTAGAGCCTCTACCTACACTATAATCCAAGACTTAGATTTCTTGCTCTAAGGCTATGACTCTCTTACATGTTGCGTCTCGCAAACTACTTAGAGCTTAGCTCTTTTTATACAATCCCATGATCTGCGGACCATGGGTAGATCTCTTACAGCCAACTTTACTTTGCAAAACTAAGGGTGGACTACCCTTTATGACACATAACACCTTCATGACCACAAAATGCAGAGTCTTTACAATAATATTACAAAAAATTACTTAAACATGGGATTCTAGCCCCAAAACTACCCCTGTGGTATCTCGTTCCCAACAGTAACCATGGGTTGCACCTTCCCTCACTCTCTATTACTTCCCTTCCTACCTCTATATTACTTCCCTTTCCACCTCATCCAAAGTATATTAGTTGGAATTTCATGTTAAGAAAAAAATTAGTTTTAAAAATTGTTGATTTGAGAAAGAAAGTTTAAAAGATATATTATGCAAATAAAAGGGAAATCTAAACTAATTAAAAAAACATTAAAGAAATACTTATTAAAAATAAGGAAAATTATTTAAATATTAAAAATAAGGAGAAAGAAATGATTGATAAACAAAATTCATATAATTTAAGATCATGGCATAAAAGTGTTAATATTTTATGTATAGGAAAAGTCTAAATAAATTGAAATGTGGAAGGTTTCAACTATGTAGTCAATAATAAACAAGTGTAATATGCAACATTGCTTCTTCCTAAATGCCACTTATACAAAAGGTATAGAGCCGTTATGAGGTGAATATGATCATATAACTTAGTTATATTTAGTGCATAATTAAAGCACCACAACCTTGGTGGGAGGGGGATCAAATATTGGTACATAGTAACATTGTTTTATGAAAAATGCATTGGCAACAATTAAATAGTTAAAATATAAAAACAATTATGATTAATAAGATACATTAATGGAAAAAAGGTGAAAACACATTATTGTTAGAAAAAAGGGTTGCTATATACAACAATTAATAGAAAACAAACAAGGAATGATGATAGGTTAATAAATATTTATTGTTAAAAATAAGTGTGATGATGAATGAAAAGAAAATATTAATTATGGAAAAATCCACACACACACACACACACACACACACACACAACACCACACACACACACACACACACACACACACATATATATATATATATATATATATATATATATATATATGAGGACAAGATTGTTACTATAAAACATTGTTATTGGAAAGAATACAACAATTAATAAAAAGCAAGCAAGGAATGACTATAAGTTAAAACATATTTATTGTTAAAAATAAGTATGATAATGAATGGAAAAAAAATATTAATTATGGAAAATCCATATATTTAAGTTTTTTTAGATAATTAATTGATAAGGACACTTGGTGAGGTTTTTTTTCAACAATTTTTAATTCTCACAAATTAATTTTAAACCATATAAAATTAGTCATCCACCAATCAAAAATTAGAAATTCCAATTTAAAAAATTAAAAAATTAATTTTCAATTTCTAAAAAAGTAAATTTAATATTTAATTTTAGCAAGAGGTTAATAAACTTTGCAAATAGTTTTTAAAAATTTACAAATTAAATCAAAGTCAAAGCATTTTGACCCAAGCTGAATGACTGAATTGAAAGGAAACATGTGGCAGGAGCTAAAAACAATCAAATAATGATTGAGAGTATCTTGGGTCATGAAATTTAAGAAAACTGCCTTGCACATGTGGAAGACCAGCCATAGAAGCAAACTAAAATTAAACAAACTCGTAATAATATTGAAATGAGGCTGCTACAAAATCTTCTATTCTCAAACAACCTTTATTTAAAAATAGAAAAACAGATTGTAAAAAAGCATACCTGAAACACTTCACATGTACAGATAAAAAAAAATCGATATTTATCTGCATCGGATCCCTCTAATTTTGAGGAGATAGTTACTTTAATATTTATAGATTTAATCACAATGTTAGTGTCCTTTGATTGGGTTTTACCCTCGACAATAGATGACTTTTGTTCTTTAAATTTATCCTTATCTTGGAATGAGGCTTTCAACTTAATATTTTCATAAATTAATTGGCTGATCTGATATTCCAAACGAGGAATTGTAACCATGTATTGTTGTTGCCAATACATATTGGAAATAAGTTCATCCAAATGAGAAGTACCCATGAAAGAATTATCACAATCGGTTATATCGTCATGATAATGAGAAGCACCCTCATATTGGAGCTTGTTCATTTTTGGTAATCACTCATGATTGGTTTCAAAATCAACCAAGGGAACATCCACAGGGGGATTTTTATGCCTAGTCCTTCTATCTTGAGCAATTATCCTTTGAATTTTATTTTCCTTGAACATATCCCATTTAAAATTATTTATTTGAGCAATTTCCTATTGTTGTGCAGGTTGGGAAAACTCTAGTTTGGGCCGAGGAGACTCTATGGAGGGTTTCAAATCATGGGCTCTTTATGCACTTCTAGTAACACAAAGGGAGGTTAAATTTTTTTGGACTTCAACCTAACTATCATATGAAAGAGATGACCCTAGTGGTTGGACAATTTCCTTGCACCCATCTTGTCGGAATTCATCAACAAGAGATAGAGTTGAACCAATAGGAGGGGGTCAGGGTCCATTCTAGTAGAAGACTAAGTAGGGCTAAATGAAAACGGCTTATAATAACCATTATGGGCAAGAAATGAATCCCATTTATCACCAATTTGAGCTGAATTATGTTTAACTAATATGAAAATCAATCTATGGTGGAACAAGGACCTTTCAAGGTTCTTGTGGTCGACTTGATAGGCTATTGACATTTTTCATAAAAATATTCATCAAATAATAGGGAAATTTAGGATTCTATCCTAGGAAAACCATTAAAATAGTGATATGATACATAAACACTATGCTATACCACCCTTCACAGGTTATATACCGACATATTAAGCGAAACAAATCATGCAATTTGGGTTTCAAAGATGATACAAACATACCTTCGACATGATACTCATAGTCCTTGTTGGCGAGGAGATTCCTCCATGGGACATTTCAGACTGTGACATTCTTAGACCAACATTCACCTTCAAGAGGACGATGTGTGGCTACTACTACGAATTCCAAGTTAATTTTAACTTCCAAGTTGCCCACATGGGATCTCCTCCCACTAAAAGAGGTAGCAACAGTTTTAGCAACCTCGTTATTATGTCCCTAAAACAACTATATAAATTCCCACTAGTTGACTTGGCGAGATAGAGTGAGACATTCTTCATTGTCTCTAATAAGTTCTACCTCAGTGAGCTCGATTCACACTAAGGGTGGCATGTTGCGAGATAAAGACTAGAAATAGTGTGAAATAAGGTTTGGGGAAATGTAAAGACTATTCAAACCCTATGTTGCAGAGTCTTCTGGACCAAAACATAAGGGACAAAATGATTTTTTTTGGAGAACTCTCTCGAGAAAACTAAGTAATGAATTCAACAAATGTCAATACTAGCTCGAACGATCGCCATAATGACCTTGGGATATGACAATGAGTGGTGATCATAGGATAAAAATCCATATGATAGTTGATGTCGCCTTAGGTTGACACTGAAGACTTAGGATTCCAAATCAATCAATGAATATGCATCATAAGATAACACATCACCCAAAACTAGTATTTTCCATAAGTTTGAATCCATGAAACAAATAGCTAAGAATCATATATTTAAATTGAGAACAATGGATCATTAATCGATGGGCATGACATGATTAAACTATTTAAATGATGTAAATGAAATATTTAAAAACATATAGTTCCACCAATATAGGGTATACCTTGGGTTATCACCATTGATCTGAACATTAAAACATTTAAAATCACTCATGACATAGAGATAAAAGGATTAACATAAGAGTTGATATGATAGTTTATAAAATTGATCCTATTAGCATCAAACTTAAACATTTTCTTGCTATTAGGAAAAATGACAAATTTAATAACTATAATCAAAGGAAACAACCCTTACATCACTTATGATTGAAAAAATGGGCCATGTAACACACATCACAAGAAAAAGTGAATTCAACATAGAGATCAAAATGATAATTAGAGGAAAATATGGAGAAACCAACCCAATACTAATCCAATCAAATCATAATGACAAAATGAGTAAAATTTCTAAAAGGGGCCATTTATTTTTTCAAAATAAAATAGAGTAGGTTGGTTGGACAACAATTGGCAACTTGCTAGGTCAAACCAATTTTCTCTCTCTAAAATCTCAAAATGAAGCTATAAAATTCATTTGTAATATAGACATGTAAAACATGTTGAGAAACAATCTCTTTTAGTTTAACATGAAAAATAATATGAATGTCCATTAATATATTCATTAAACATAGTCAACAAAATACATAAATTAGAGTAAAACCACTAAATTTTGTAGAATAATTTTTTGAAGAAAATAGATTAGAAAACATAAAAAAGAAATTGTGAAAGTTGTTGTAATCATAACTTTAATACCAAAGGTAGAGCCACAACTATCAGCAAACATCCGTAGCTTCAACAAGGGTACCTTTTAAACAAATGATGTTCTTGTATCATATCCATTAGATATAGATTCAAAGATATAAAAAATATTTTCTTTACTTCATGGTTTTATTAGTAATTAAATGAAATTCACTATCCTAGCTTGGTAACTAGATAGTGACAATGCCATTCACAAAAACTAAGGAAAGAAAACAAGTCAAGTCATGATGAGACTTGTTGTTTTTTAGCCTTATGAACAAAAGTAATTAACTTGTCTTGGTGACCACTAGGGGTAATTTCACTTTTGTTAGGACCCATGATCATAGTATGTCAGCTTGTAAGGAGACATCCTATCTCTTAGTTAATCCTTTTTTGCTAAAAGAAACTTTGATTAATATTCAACCTTAATGGATTAGTTAATAGATGGGGAGGAAAATATGTTCCTTAAGAGCAAGGGATGGCATGAAAATTTTCCCTTTCCAAATTTGTACTAATAATGTTGTTAAAAGTAATTTGTTTTTCTAAAACATAAATTCTTCTTCAATAATAGTGGGCTAAGATAATTTTTTGCAATTGAGACCACATATTAAGATATCTTTGAAGAAAGAGATTGTTCATTGAGATCAAAATGAAAGAATTGATTTAGCAGTTAACACATGAGTTAGTAAATCATTTGATAAGTTTCCCTTTAAAAGTTGTTTTCAGGTAGATTTTACCATGGAATAAAATAGAAAAATCAACATGAAAAGGAGTCCAAACCAAGGAAAAAACATACTCAAGAAAACAAAAAGAGAAAACTCAAACTGTTATGAAACCAGCTCAAGAAAAGATAGAAAAGATAGATCAACGCCTTAGAATTCAGCCTCTTCGAGGGGGCAACCTCCTTTACATTACATAAATGAACAATTCTTGGATGATAC
>APFE030155501.1:86368-117403 GCA_000404065.3 Pinus taeda
CATTTCTTTTGTTCTCATCATGAGTTTCCTTTACTACCCTTTCACCCTTAGTGACCATTTCTTGTAGCAACTTATTCATATTTATCTTCAATTTGTCCATGTCTGTCTTCAAATCGTCAATGTCTATCTTCAAATCTGTCTTCCAATCGTCCATATTAACTTCCACGCCATTTATCTTAGATTCCATGCCATTTATCTTAGCTTCTGTTAGCTTTTGTGAGGCTGACATTTTTTGCACTTGGTCTTGTAATTTTGATAGATCATGTAGCATTTCTTCCTCTTCTTCATGAGTCATGCTAGAGCTTTCAGGTTCCTTACTAGGTGTTTGCATTTTCTTTCCTCGGGGCATCCATTACAGATAATAATTCTCTACTAGCCCTTTGAATTCCTTCAAAATAAATTTTCAAACCAATCTTAAGCAAAAATTAGAAAAATCTACACACTTTTTTTTCTTTGTAGGAGCTTGATATTTCCTCTGATGTATCTCTATACTTTCAGAACATCCAGTTCTAAAATTGTGACCTGTGGTAGCCCTCTATGTCCTCTTTCCAATGCCACCAGTCTGACCCCAATTGGATTCTCCAATGAAGAGTTATGCCAAATCTCCCACATTGACCTGATTATAGACCTTTTCCGAAGAGCGAACTTGTATGAAGTGCCACGTGTCACTATTTTGACCTTTTCCTCTAAAATATATATACAAGAAACTACAGTCCATCCTCTTTCTATACCTTCTTATGAAATTTCAATCTGATGCTCAGAGAGAAAGTTATGACGATTTTCCCCAGGTCACTTGTTTTGAATGTAATTCAGGATTTTGCAAAAGGACCAACTTCCTCAGATCATATCTCCGACAATAAAACACAAAAAGCTCTGTAATTTAGACCCAAGATTTAGTACGATGTCTTCTCAAATGGGTTTTTTTTCAACTTCTGAAACGTCGCAGAAAAAAATTTATAGCAAACATGCCACGATGACCTGTTTGGAGCAGCGAAACCCTAGAATCCAAAGCTCTAATACGAAATGTTATGAAAGCAGCTCAAGAAAAGATAGAAAAGATAGATCAACGCCTTATAATTCAGCCTCTTCGAGGGGGAAACCTCCTTTACATTACATAAATGAACAATTCTTGGATGATACAAATGACAAAACTCCTTCTATATATAGGAGTTCTAAGGAGTCACAATATAACCCAACCGACCTAATAATAATAATATAAATCCACAAAAATAAAAATAGAGGGATTCTATGGGGCACAGTAATAACAATATGGGGGCAATAGGGGCAAAAAAATATTAATAAGGGGTACAACTACCATAGTAATTGGGTAATCACTAGTATTATAGGGACCCAACACAAACATACAAAATCAAATTAAAACATAACAAAAATATGTACAAAAGTATCCATAAGGAGATGATGCAAAATATCTTTTTAGAAGATGTATGTTGACTAGGAGTGACTTAGGTTGACCTTCCAAATTTTGCAATCAAAATGTGTTGTATCCAATCTTTTATGTAACAATAAAGGGTCCCAACCATAACTTTTAAAACTTGGTGTGTTCCCATTTGTCCTCATGGACCTTATCCCATTTTAGAGTCAGGTCACCAACTTCAAAATCCTTGTTAAAATAAGACTTGTTATCAAACCATCATTTTACTAGTTTTTGATGTTGATTTAACTTGGTTTTAGATTTTTGTTTCTCTCCTTCTAAATTTAGACAATCATTAATTCTATTTTCCATAGTTGATGACTTAATTTCTTGGACACTTTGGGACAATTGTGAATAAGGGAGAAATATGTGAGGGGATAATATGGCTTCTCTATCATAAATGAGGGAGAATTGTGAGTTGTCAATAATAGATTTCAGTGTGGACCTATGTTGGCTTATTGGGGCCTGACCTAGGTTCAAAGTTGATTTAGCCAAACAAATCTTAGTACTATTGGCCCTTTTGGCAATAGTTCACAGAGCGCGGACTGAGGTATCACACGAAGTAGTATGGGAGGGTGTTAGAACTAGGCTTCCGCACCCTGGAGATGTCTGATGAGTTCAAGCGGTTCAAACCTATGCGCAAGTTGCTTCGTGCACTTTCCCGTACCCCGCATCCTGAGATACTGTCTTCGCATAGCCCTACTAAAGGGCCGAACGCTGCGCTTCTACGTTATTACCCAAGACCTTACTAATATTCCAATGTTACTTGATTATCTTAGCTTACTTGCATGCTTTAAGTTATACTTAAAAATATAAACCATTCATACAGGTTCGCGTGGTATATAAACAATATATTTGCAATTTATATCAAACATGCATTAACTCAAGAACAGATACATAGAATTATGATAAAACTTCTCTTTATTAATTCTTTCCTCGGTTACAGACTCATCTCCGCCATGTGCACTTAGATGCAGGGGTCGGTGCACTTAGTTGTGGACTACTAGGCCTCTGCACACTCAGTTGCAGAGCCTTCTCCTCCTCTGGGACCCAAAGACACACTTCACTTAATTTCTTAGACTCTTTCCTCTTTTTACTACTTATCCTTCTACTATCAACTTTCCATAGACCATGGGTAGGCTGACATTACATTAAAAAACTACGGTGGACAACCCTGTGACTCTATCATACTTTCACGCTTGTAATTCGCAGAGCTTTACAACACAATTCAATCAAAATTTGCGCTTTGAGCCCCAAAACATGCCTTGGGGGGATTCCATGCCCAACAAGCCCCCAACACAAACATCGTGACTCGCCATTGAGTCACTCTGTCGGCATGGCTATCTTGGCACGAAGTCCCTCTAGCTGTTCTCGAACTATGCGGATGTTAGCAGTGCACTGAGTTGTTGCTTGCTGGATCTACTGCATGCACTGTTCTGAGACCTCTATGTCTGGGGTGCTTCCATACATCTGAACCTGTATCTGTTGCATATGTTTATAGTCTTGTGCCTTTGTCTGGATCCTTGGAGTGCCAAGACTGTGCTTCCATCGGTTAGTCAGATAGCCAGGCCACCCGTGTAGGGCTTTAAGCGGCTGCCATTTACCTTGCCTGGGAAACATTCTCCATTTAGTTTGACCAATTGAACTGTGCCTCCATCTGTGACCTCCTTTACCATGTATGGTCCTAGCCAATGTATTCTGAACTTTCCTAGGAATTTTTCAATCTTACTGTCATACAGTGGCACTAAGTCATTTACCTTGAAGGTGCACAACTTAATATGGCAATCATGTCAGGCCTTTTCACACTGCTTTTATACCTACTGATGAAAACCAGCTAGGAACCGTTCCTCCTCAAGTTCTTCCAATTGCGTGAGCCTTTCTTCTATAAATTCATGGTCCATCATCCTTGTGAGTGCGGCTATTCATAGACAAGGTACAATATACTCCATCGGCATGACATCTTCCACACCATAAACTAACCGGAAAGGTGTTTTTCCCATCAGTCTCTTTCATGTTGTCCTATAAAGCCATAGTAATGCAAGTATGCAAAGGTCCCAATCATTTCGCTGAACATTGCACACTTTGGTTAATGTAGTCTCCAGTATTTTGTTGAATGCTTCTATTGTCCCATTAGCTTGTGGGTGATACGGTGTGCTTTTATGATTATACACTTGGAACTAATCTGTGAGTGCACTGATGGTTTCATTTAGGAAATGTGTACTGCGATCACTCATTAAGATCTTCAGATGACCAGATTGGGTCAACACATGTTTAAACAAAAATTTCGTAGCCATAGTAGCCATGCAGTCTTTGACCAACTGCGCTTCCGCCCCGCATGTCAGGTACTCCGTCGTGGTGATGATGTAACACATGCTCATTTTTCCCTAGGGTTTGATAGGTCCCACAAATTCGATTACCCACTTTTCAAATGGCTGCAACATCATTTTGGATTCAACAAAATCTCATCCCTTCGCGATGGGTTTCCGGTCCTTTGACATATATTACAGGCCTTACAACGTGATTTTGACTCCTAGTGAAGGGTTGGTCACAACAACCTTGCACGAAGAAAATTTTGTGCGATCACTCGGCCTGTGTGGGTTCCTCCTACAGCACCCCCATGGGCTTCTATGAGGATTTGAATTCATTCAAATTTAGGTATGTACCTTCACAATATCTCATCATTTCCCATTTTGTACAGGTGCCCTGCGATGATAGAAAAATCCACCACGCACATCACCAATTCCTTCTTTTGTTGGATGGAGTATTCATGTAGCATAGTCCTTGTTGTCAAAAAGTTGATTATATCTTCAAAGTGTCCATCTATGATGCACACAACAAAGAGTTGTGCGTAAGGTAATCATTCCTCCAGACTAGTAGGTTCCTCGCTTATCTCAATACTTGACAATTGATCTGGTCCTGCATTTGATCATCCAAGCTTTACCACGACCTCAAAGTCATATTCTTGGAACAATAAGAGCCACCTACAGATGCACCCCCCCAACACAAGCTTATTTATGAAGTATTTTAGTGTGGAATGATCTATATACATCTTGAAATTTCCTCCTAGTAAATAGTGCCAGTATTTTTGGAGTGCGTACACCATAGCCAACCCCTCGCATTCAGTTGTGGAATAGTTCTTTTCTACTTTAGACATTCCATGACTTGTGAACATGATAGGGTGGTCCAAGCCCTCTCCATCATCCTGTGTTAGTACCACTCCTAGCACTATAGGCGACACGTCAGCATGGACATGAAACTCCACATCCCATTTTGGGAAGAAAGGGATTGGCGCAGAGGCCAATTTCTAATTTAGTACATTGAGGTTCTTCATGCAATCATCATTCCAATAGAACGTGACATCCTTTTTCAACAATTTCTCCATTGGCGCGGTGATCTAGGCATAGCTTTTGATGAAATTCCTATAGTTTCCTGTGTGTCCCAAGGTAGCGCTCAATTGTTTCACACTTCACACTTCATGGTGCTTCCAAATTCATAGTTATTTCTATCTTCGCAAGGTCTACTATTAGCCCCTATTTGCAGACCACATGTCCCATTATGTTCCCGAAGGGAATGAGGAATGTACACTTCTTAAGGTTCAGTGCAATATGGTGTCGTTGGCAAGTATTCAACATCAAGCGTAAGCTTACGGCGTGGTGCTTAACCAATCCAAAGACAATCCAATCATCTAGATAGACCTCCAAGAACTTGTGGATGTATTCTTTGAATGCGGCAACAACTATGCATGAAAATATTGCTGGCGCGTTCTTCAACCCAAATGGCATAACGATGTATTGAAAGCGACCCTATTAAGTTGCAAAGGTGGTCTTTCTCCTATCTTCCGGCACGATTTTTATCTGGTGGTACCCTGAGAACCCGTCTGTGAAAGAGTATGCTTCTTGTCCACAAACATTTTCTAATATATCATCTGTGAACGGGGTCATGAATGGGTCGTGTACATAGGCATCATTCAACTGAGGTCCACGCATATTCTTATCATGCCCTTATACTTTTTCTCCTATACTACCATAGGGCTCACCCAGTCAGATTCTTCCACTGGCTTAATAATTATGGCTACAAGCATTTTGTTTAGTTCAATGTAGGCCTTTTCCTTGTACTTCGGATTCAAGTGGTAAGGCCTCTGCTTCACTGGCTTCACATTGGGTTTTAGGGTGATCTTCATTATCCCTAAATTGAAAATGATCCCCTTTAAGTCCGTAATCTTGGTCGGAAATAAGTCTTGGTACTTGCAAAGTAACTCAGTGACCTTATCCACCATGGCATCATCCTAATAGTCATCGAGCATTGCATACTTTTGTTCAGCCTTCGTCCCAATGTTTACCTGCTTCGTTTTGAGTGTGCAGTGATGTTAGGATCTTCAATTAATGGTCCCTGAACCTTGGAATAGCCTTCAGTTCCTGGAATGTTAATTTTCCATGGATCCTCATCATCCTCCTCAATATTTACATTATAACACTCCAACGCGCAGCTCAGTTGGGTCGCCCATTTTGGCTGAAGCACTTCCATTGGCTCCTGGGATATTTTGAAGATAACTACTTTTACTTCTTGTAGTTGTTATAGACATATTTGGTCCCAATCACATATGTACATAAATGAAGGGCTTCTAAACCCCTAAAAGTGTTGTTTCATACCCTGAAGGAACAAGGTCAGCTAATTACATCATTTCCCAGAAGTTCTCCCTGAAAAACTACTCAGAACTAGTCAAAAATGGACCATACAGACTGCTCCATGCTGAGGGTGCAATGCATACTAAAAAGACCTTCTGTAGGGTGCGATAAGTGAGAGCTGACAAATGGCAGAGGTAATTTGCTAGGTGGAAACCCAGAGAATCTTCTAGAAATTGCTCATTTGACACTTACCTCTCTGAATTCGCCCACAGATGAGTAAGAGATCATGAAATCTCCAAGTGGAACCAAGAACTATCAGTGAAATGACACTAATCAAAATCCCAGAAGCTAGCTCACCCACCTACAAATATCTATATATGGATCCCTCATCCTAGAGATCCAGAGGCTGGAATTTTGTATTTTGTAAGGAAGTGTTGTTGGTTTCTCTGTGAAACATTATAGTGTTGGGTGATATAGCTTTTCATGAGGTGTAGAGGGCTTTCATGCTAGGAGGATGGCATTGGATTAGACCGCTGGGTTGTAGTCCTCTCTTCTATTAGTTATTTCAATAAATTTATTTGAGTTTTCCTCCATATACTTGTATATTTTTGAATCTTGTATTGGTATATGAATTTGTATGGTTAATATACATTTGATCCTATATTGTTTATGGTTATAGATCACTATGCTTTGATGGTATTGTGTTGCTTTGACTCTAAAGGTGCTCTTTGAAGCAGGACAAGTGAGGAAGGAGTGGCGAAGCTCTATCAAAGAAGGGAGGAAACAAGCAAGGAGCCAAACAAAACACTGAGGTTGGTACTCTTTGTTACTCTCATCTATCTCTCATAAAGGAAAACACAAGTAACTTTAGTTTGTTTGTTTCTAAGATAGCTACCCGTCTTAGTGTGACTAGAAGCTCTTAATGGACACTAGTTTTCCTGATAAAAAAATGGCGACTCCACTGGGGAGCGAATAGTTTGATTGTTAGTTACTGTTGTTTGCTTTATAAACTACAGATGGAGTTTGAAGTTAAGCCAACTAGCCTTCGAACTGCTTTTGCTATGCAACTACAAAGTAGATCAACGCTGCTTCAATCAATCTCTAGGTTAGTTTATGAACTGAACATCTAACTTGAAAACATCCTAAGTGCCTTGGTGGTAGCTCAAATAACCTCCTTAGATCAGCCCCTATACTTTGTGTTTACTACCTATCATTAGCTCAGCCTAAATCCCTGAACTTAGGTACAAACTATGAGTGAAAACCAAGCTCACTCTTGTCCCTAGACCATCGCACTATCTCTCATTGGCAACCTGGATGCATCGCACCTCCCATGTGTTTGAGGTGAGATGCATCCCTATTTCCGTGTGTTACAAGTGCGATGATTGAATGAGACTATTTCTGCCTCTAGATTTTGGTTTTTCCTTCACTGTTTTTAGCTCTAAGTTTTGCTGTCTATGATCAGTATATCACTATTGAAACTCTCTTCCTTTACATTATTCAGCCTCCATTGATAAAGAATTGTGAATGTTTTTTATGTGTTTTTCATCATTTACAGTTCTCCTTTGCAAACAATAGCTTAATCAAACTGTCATTTTTTTATTTGAAAGTGTCGCAAGTGTCATTTTCAGTCAAAGAAAAGAGTGTTGTAAAGTCTTCCTCTTTTAGATAGCTGATTACACTTTTTCCATTGCATTTGATTTGAGTCATCAATTCTTTGAAGTGTCGAAAGCAATTTTCAAGTCGAAATTCAAAGTGTCATCTAAATCTTCCTTTCATTTTTGAAAAGATATTTCTAAAGTGTCGCTTTGAGGAAAGATAGTTCATTCTCACATTAAGGAAACTAAAAAAAAAATTCATGCATGTGCATTTGCATTTAGACTGCATGCGGAAATTGATTTAGGACAATGCATCTTAGTGTGCTCTCTTTGCTTTATGTTGAAAGAATTTTACTTCTCTTTCCTTAGTAGCTAGGATTTTCATTGCTAAAAGAAAGTAAACGACTATTTATCATATTAGATTTCATATTTAGGAATTGTATATCTACATAATGTGGTGAAACTTAAAGGCAAACTTCTTAAGCAAGATCAATTGTAAAATAAACCTCAATGAACATAAAACCGCTTTGAACCTAATGCACAACATCTAGAAGTCTAGGCTAGAGACGTATTTTGGCATTGTAAAGCTTGGTAACTATTGTTTTCATCGTAGGTTGGGTTATTCCTCCTCTTTGATATGACAAGTGGTAGTATGTACTTTTGTTCCCATGTACCATCGAGTATATATTGGGAGACCACAATAGGCTATATCCTCTATCCTTAGGAAGCCATGTCTGCCGCCCTATCGATCTCAATGCACTAAACACAACATTCAGGAAGATTGACTGCTGTACATAAAAAGTATTCTATAGTTTTGGATTGGTCTGGTAATCCCTCTATCTAGATTTATAGAGTAGTCACTTTCATTCCTTTTTAGACTTCTTAAAAGAAAAGGTCCATCTGAGCACATATCACTTTAGGCTCATTAAAAATCGAAGGTGACTAAAGTCATCTTTAGCTTTTTCTCGACTCTTAAAAATTGAAAAAGTAAGTTGTGTCAGAGCGTCATAAAATTTATTTTAATCGAAATAACATCATTGTTCCCTCATTGGTCTTAGGTTGAGAAAATGGAGTCCACCAATCAAGGATTTCCCCTTGGGGGGAATCCTAGTCCTTTCTCTTCTCGGGGAGATGTTGGTGCTCCACATATGGCTACATTGTCCCTTCCAGGACTCACAATTGGCCTACCTATATGGCTTTTCTCAACCTCTATCGTTCAAAACACCATAATTCCTCAGCAATCAAATCAACAACCAGATGATACTGAAGTCCCTCCCCCACCTTCTACTTCATTTGTCTCTCCCTCTCCTTCTTCCTCTTTGCTTGGTGAGGCTAGTAACACTAAAAGCCAAGTAACTGAGAAGAAGAGGAAAGGGAAAGAGAAGAAGAAGAAGAAGCCAACGACGAAAGGGGGAAACCATGCATCGTCTAGTGAAAATCCACACACTGCACCATCCAAACCTAAATCTCCATGTGTCATTTGCAAGGATACCACTATCATCGAGATTGTCCTTGCATCCTACTGATTTTAAGAGACTGGTCTCCCTGCTTACACAATCCGGTATCTTCAACCTTTGACGATCATGTTGAGAGCACACCATCAACTAGTGAAAACAAAGTCAATGGAAAAAAAGGAAGATCTAAACTTCCTTGTATACTGTGTGAAGGAAATCATGCCCTCCACCATTGTTCTTTCCTGGACAAAGCTAAAAGAGTCTTGGATAACCATCTTGCTTCACCGTAGCGACTTCCTCCTAGATACAAGAAACTCTTGCCAAGTCCATCGCTAGTTGAAAATCTGACTAACACACCTCTGTTGTCAGTTGAAGCATCTATCATTGAATATAAACCCTCTGAGTCCACATCGGACCAAAGTCAACAGGTTGAGATGGCAGTCAACCTAGTCTTGTCTTCAGAAGGTCCACCTTCAGATGATATAGTCACCAAAGAGAATGAGAATGACACTGTTCAAATTCTTTTTGTTGACACAGAATCCAATGAACATGGGGGAAATCTACCCATTCCTTTACCATAGGAATGAATTTCATCAAAGATTTATCCGTCCATTTAGTCGGTCCCTCCTCCAAGCAATCTAGTCATTTCCTTCGATTGGAATCTACTAGGGTGCCCTCTTCTACCATCTAATATACCATTCTGAATCATAGTACAAGCTTATAGAATGACCATGGCTGGTACTATCATAGATGAAGGGGCTTCCAAGAGTATCCTTTCCTCAACTACTTGGAAAGTGCTTGGTTCGTCATCACTTCTGCCTGAGATTCAAAATCTGTCAGGCTTCAACAAAGGAACTAGTCGACCATTAGGGATCCTTCCAAATTTTCACATAACTTTGAGAAGGAAAATCGTTCATCTAAATGTGATGGTAGTCCAAGGGCCTCTAGATTACAATCTACTCCTTGGGCGTGACTACATTTACAGCATGGGAGCTATTGTTTCCTCACTCTTACGAGTGATGTGTTTCCCGTATGAAGGTAGAATGGTCCAGCTCATTAACTAGCTTTCATTCCCTAGTTCAAACATGGCTACTAGGCAAATGCCATCTCTAACTAGTCTTTTTGCACAAGGAATGTCTCATCAACCTCCAGTCCATCCAACTAATGAGCGTGAGTGATTCGGTGAATGTGACTAAACCCAGGGGGCATGTGCCCTAGTCTGCTTCGGTAGGAAAACCACAGGCATAAGGTAGGTTTCCATGTAGGATATATGACTAGTCTGACATACCCGTCGATTTAGGAAAGTGGGATTATATTGGAAAAGGATTCCCTTGTCAAATGTTATGTGAATGGAAGCTCCCACATTCATCTTTGTCTATTTCGATGGATAGACCCAAGGAAGTGTTTTGTCTACAAATGCAGACGAAACAACCTTGCTTTAATGCAAGAACTTCCATATGGTAACCTAGAAAATCTACTTCTCTTTATACCTCGGGGCATGAAAACCTTTTCTATGCAAGTGAAAAGTGATTAGCATAACTCTAACCCTGTAGTTTTTTACTAACTTCAACTACTTAAGCTAGGTGATTGGTCTGATCAGCCATTCACCTTTGCAAGGGCCAAATGGCACCGACGAAGTAAAGGAAAGGTTTCCCATTGAGAAGCTATCCTACCTAACCTCAGTAGCTCTTTAACTCCTAGGATAGTAGTTGGTCATTCCTAGCTTGCATACAAAAGGCTCTGGAGCAAAGTTGCACATGGGGCAAGTTCCCTAAAAAATGAACCTACTAATGAGAGACATCCTTATTATATGACTGGCACGAGCAAGTTTACGTGAAGTTCAAGCTCATTAAAAGCTAAACCTAGATATGAGCATATGTTCCCCCAAAGTTCAAGCTCATTAAAAAATGAACCCACCTTTCGGTAAATAACCTTTGTGATCACATTACTATTAGCTTTTGAGCCTTGGTCATGTTCTTACCATCACCTCCATTTTTTAGCCGATCATATGCCTCCACTTGATTGTTTACCCTTTTGAGGAACAACTATGACGAGTGATTCTGTTAGCCATAATTTTTACATTTCCATGATTGAAAAGTTCCAAACCTTACCTGGAACCAGCTGCTACTTGAAAATATCACTCATTCCTCAAAGACAAGTCTCTTTTAAGCTCTTTTTAGACTCGTAAAATATAAAAATATTGCCAAGCAATTGGCCTCTCCAACTCGTTAAAGTAATTGGAAGTGCCATACCTCATCTATATTTTAATATTTTTGGACTTGAGGGATCATTACACAAAAAGATCAAGCGCTTGTCTTTTTTCGGCTAGTTAAAAGTGATCGGAAAAGTCATCCCTTTCATGTTATTTTATACTTTTTTGGACTTAAGGGATTATACTACGAAAAAGGATTACTAGAGTTTCCTTTCCGTCTCATTTTAGACACTCTAAAACTGAAAAGGACCGAGTTATCTTTGTTGTTAAACTTGTTAAAACAATAGCAACAAACTTGTCCATTACAGACAAGAGTGAATTTCACTGTCACTAGGCTCACTAAAACATAGTGACAGGTTTGCCCGAAGGAAAAATTATAGAACAAGCATATGTTATCCTCCTTAAGCTTGACAAAAACAAAGAGGTATTGGTTAGTAATGATTGGGGAAAAATGGGAAGAAAACTTGAAGAACTTCATTGTTAGTAGGTCGCTCTTGAACATGACACTTTCACTCCGTCCCCATGATTGAGTCGGGTTGGGTTATTCCATTCACTGGTCATATCACCATTGGTCCTTCGTACCATCCATTTTTAGGGTTAATGCTACCAATACATTTCAGTGTCACCAATATGTTCAATAGAAGTCACTTAGAGAATTCACCAACCTAGCTAACGCCTCATCGGCTACAATACCTTCAAGCTCCATTCTTTCATGACCACCACACTAAACCTTGTATCATCAAATCATTTTCACCTCCACAAAATCGTTTGCTCCATTCCATGTCATAGATGTGGGATTCATTAAGGCCCTCCTTCGACGGGTCACTTCTTTTTGACATCATCTCATTATCCAAGTCGACTTAGGAACAACCCTTTCAATACTTTGAAGCTTGCATGCCTCACTTTCTCACTTCCGGAGACAAGTTTACATCAATGGCCTTCAACCGAAAGATTTTGCATGGTGTTTGACATCGAATCATGTATTGAAACCATGTGAATTGTACTACAGTACCTTGAGGGTCATTATCATTATTAGTGATTCCTCTCGCACCTGTTAACAACTTATATCATTGGCTGGTAATCAGGCGATGTCTTTCCATGTTCGACACCAGAACATCTTTTCACATGGATCGACTTGTACTCTGGGTGAAGATTGAACGAGTTTTAAGACGCCAAATCTAGTTTCATCCATCCAGGTTGTCATATATTAAGGAAAATAAAGACATCAAATGTACACCATAGCTACATAGATAATCATCCAAGCCAAGGGATGATGGCTCTACCAGAATCATCAGTCTCCCACATAGACGGTTGTCAGTCTTATGTACATGAAAATGAATTTATAAAGTTGAGCATGGGAATGCCCGCCTTAGCTAGATCATGAAAATATTATGAAGATAATGTATTGTATTGTATCTTATTATAGGTCACCTTCCTGTTCAAAAAACCTCGAATCCTCATGATAAAGCATTTCACCCGACATCAGAAGATTTGTGACCTCATGCTTTAGGGTGCAACTGTTATAGACATATTTGGGCACTGCAACCCCAATCACATATGTCCATAAACCAAGGGCTTCTAAACCCCTAAAAGTGTTATTTCATACCCTAAAGGAACAAAGTCAGCTGATTACATCATTTCCCAGAAGTTCTTCCTGAAAAAATGCTCAGAACTGGTCAAAACTAGACCATACAGACTGCTCCATGCTGAGGGTGCGATACATCTCACCTATCACATGAAACGGGTGCGATGCATACTGAAAATCCTTTCTGTAGGGTGCGATGAGCGAGAGAAAACAAATGGTAGAGGAAATTTGCTAGGTGGAAACCATAGAATCTTCTAGAAACTACTCATTTGAAACTTGCCTCTTTGAATTCGCCCAGAGATGAGTAAGATATCATGAAATCTCCAAGTGGAACCAAGAACTATCAGTGAAATGATACTAATCAAAATCTCAGAAGCTGACTCACCCACCTGCAAATATCTATATATGGATCCCTCATCCTAGAGATCCAAAGGCTAGAATTTTGTATTTTGTAAGGAAGTGTTGTTGGCTTCTCTATGAAACATTATAGTGTTGGGTGATCTAGCTTTTCATGAGGTGAAGAGGGCTCTCATGCTAGGAGGATGGCACTATATTAGACCGATGGGTTGTAATCCTCTCTTCTATTACTTCCATCAATAAAGCTATTTGAGTTTTCCTCCATATACTTGTATATTTCTGAATCTTTTATTGGTATATGCATTTTTATGGTTAATATACATCTGATCCTATATTGTTTATGGTTATAGATCTCTATGCTTTGATGGTATTATGCTTCTTTGACTCTACAAGTGCTCTTTGAAGCAGGACAAGTGAGGAAGGAGTGGCGAATCTCTGTCAAAGGAGGGAGGAAATAAGCAAGGAGCCAAGCGAAAGACTGAGGTTGGTACTCTCTACTTCTCTCTCATCTATCTCTCATAAAGGAAAACACAAGTAACTTTAGTTTGTATGTTTCTAAGATAGCTACCCATCTTAGTGGGACTAGTAGCTATGAATGGACACTAGTTTTCCCAATAACAGTAGTGCATCATCAACAGTATCCCACCAACAATCCTCAAACGTGAAGGTTAACAAGAATCCTTCACATAAGATATCTAATTTTCTTGTGCCATTGCAGAGCTCCATCTCAATATACCAATTCATTTGTCTGATATCCAGGGTATGACAAAATAGATGCACCCACTTAGGTTGTGGCTCTTCCATATAAACCTTGGTCCATTTTGCGAGGTGTACAAATGGATCATCCCATCCATCATATTTGTCTTTTAGTCGCATTTGAGGTGTCCCAAACCGTATGCACATCATCCTTCTGCATTTGTGCCTGTCCTCAAAGCTTCTCTGATGCGTACCCGACCACCTTGTAGGCTTATCACGCAGTACCCATTTCAGAGCATCGAAACATTGCTATTCTGGCACTTCCCTTTCAAATTTTTTTATGAAATCATCTATCGCTATCAACCTGTCATATATAGGCAGATCTCTTACCTCTGTTTCCACACAGCGCAGTGACCTTATCATCATGTTGCAATTGAGTGTGGTTACCTCGTGTAACCGGTTCTACCATCATTCTATCTCATTGTCTGAATCTGAGCTGCAGGAGATTTCGTGCTCCCACAAAATCCTACCATCCGTTGTTGGATTCACCCACTCCTACTCCCGAGGTGTTATCTTATAGATACATTCTATATCGCCATCACTACCATAGTCACACACTGGATCTGTGTAGTGCGATCGTTTCGCAGGGTCTAAAGGTACCACTACGCGCAGTGACTTTTTCTCAAAAATCATCTTGCGCTTCTTTAGATTTATTACTCCATTCATTTCAGTGGCCCAATCTATTCCCGGTAGTGTAGGATAGGGGTTTTTGTCATCAATAATCTCTATCACTTCGAAATCTACAAGCGTACTCGCACCTTTGATATCCATTGTTATTCCCTGCAATCTTCCCATGGGTAGGATCTTTTGCTAGTTTGCCATTCACAATTGAATAGGAGACCATTGCAACACGGGCCTGCCCATGTGCTCCCATGTCTACTTTGGTAGGACGTTCACGTCCAATCCTAGACCCAAAATCACTTGATCCATTTCATATTCCCCGATCGGCATGGTCAATCTCATCTCTCTTCCTATTCACGTTGTGTGCTTCTCAAGCTTCCAAACTACGCGCGGTTCTCCTCGCACCATCCCAACACTTCTAGTGATGAGTTCATGCAGCCCCTCCATAACCTTCTTGTCACGCAACAGCTTCATGCATGTCTCTAAAAAGGTAGTGAGCATTGATGTGTCCATTTCTGGTTCTAGTTTGTCTTTACTACCTAAAGTGGAGGCCTCTGTGAAGCTCTTCTTAGCTTCCATGAATGTCTCCTTAGCACGCTCTAGATCAAATTCAAGTTCCTTCGTTGGAGCCTTGCAAACCTAGACACTCTCCTTGGGTTGCTTCCCTTTTTCATCCCCTATGGTGATACCACTTCGGAGCACGATATTTACATTTGAGTCTTCCTTGCATGACTCAGACCTCATCATTTGCAGATTCTGAGTCGGGGAAGGTTAGAGTGTTCCTTTATCATGCAACCTCGCTATCAGTGTGGGACAATCCTCTATCTCATGATCAAACTGGGTACAATATAAACATGATTCTCTCGTTGGCTTTGTACAATCGCGAGCATAATGCCTTGACCCTCTACAATTGTAACAGATTAGCTGTCTACAACCTCTTCCTAGCCTCATTCCACCTCAACCTCTTCCGTGCCCCTGAAATCCATTGCATGCCATCCCTACATTTTGATCAAAGGCTCGTGTTTTGGTCTAAACTCTATAGGTAGGAGTCTGATCCATCATCAGTTCATAACATCTATAGGTGCACTCATCGTGGCCTATTGACCTACAAAAATTACAGAACAACTGTTGGGACGTCTACATATACTTCTATAATAGATGGCAGTTATCTATAGCATGCTTTCCTCCCATCTAACAAATCATGCACCATAATGAAGGCGTTGCGCTCGGTCCTACTTGTGCCTCTGGTCTCAATGGCATTGGCCCTCCTCCTGCCAAGTAGTTTGCGAAGACTGGACAATGGTCCTTGTCATGTCTCTAGCCTTTGCACTTTATGTACCATACCTCCTTGCGCGCTTCTGGGTGAGCTATCCTGTCTTGTTTCAAAATCTGCATCTCAAGACCCACATTTTTCAACTGCGTGTGGATTTGTTGGACTCCCAAGTTAGGATCTTGTATTGGGGTCTCATGTAGTCTCATTACGATCTCCAAGGCCTCGGCCTGAGTGGATAGCTTCTGTTGTGACAACACGTTCCTTAGATGTGGCATTAGTGATGCTACAAACCATGCGTGGTGTTGTCCATCCATCAAGGTCATGTTGTCTTCACGAATCATACTCTTTAGTCTATAATCCAGCTCCCAGGGGGTCTCTCCTAGAAGCATCATGATTTCCTTAAATCCAATAATCGACTATGTCTATGATTTTGGCCTGCTAAATTCCCTATTTAGCGCAACTTGGATATCCGCGATCCCTGCATTTGGATTGTCATTGGAATTCTTAATGTACCATGTCAGTGCGTGATCTTGCAGGGTGCTGACTAGTGTTTCTTTCTTTATATTGTCGTTCATGACTCCCTGTGCTTCCCATACAACCTTTACCACAAACCAAAATTGGTTTGGATCTTCATTCCCTACTCCTTTGAACACCGACAATTTTATTGTTCTTGCAATATTGAACTGTGTTGGTGCCAGAGGTGGTGTGGGTGAAGATAGGGGTGAAGATGGTGAAACTGGTGGTGGTGTAGGTGTAGGTGGTATGCGAGGAATTCGTTGCCTTATCAAGTTGATCACACTTCTTGGTGAAACTTTCGCAAGCTCTTCCTCGCTCTCATGTGGAGGTGAAATCAAGGGACTAGTCTCTAATTTTTCACTACCTTCATTTTTGTAGATCTTCCCACTTGCAGTCCTTTGTGGAAGCATTGTTCCACCTCACTGTAGCTAACTGAAGTATCTACCATGAACTTGGTGATAAACCCTCCTATAATCAGATCGAGCCAATGATCCACAGTGTGCGCGATCTTATCTTCTGATGCTTCCAGTCTGTGCACCAACTCTGAAGTCCGCACAATAGGTTTGTCGAGCCTACACCTTCCCCGACTATCTGCTAGCTTCATGATCCATCATACAACTAAAAGGGGAAGGATGCAAAGAAAATTTCATGGATTTCCATATACAAGTAGCGCTCTAACCACTCTTCCCTCGATACTCACAGATTCCTGTTCTCTTGTGCTACAAACTCATGAATATTCCTATCCAACCACTCTTTAATTCCTTTATTTTTCAGATTGCAGTGATACGACATCAGACATCTCTTATGTAGATCTCGGTCCTGAAAACAAAACCATTTGTTGGCTTATTGGGGCTTGACCCAGGTTAAGAGTTGTTTTAGCCAAACAAATCCCGGTACTATTGGCCTTTTTGGCAATAGTCCATCGAGCGTGGACTGATGTCTCACCCAAAGTAGTATGGGAGGGTGCTAGAACTAGTTTTCTACACCTTGGAGATGTTTTATGAGTTCAAGTGGTTCGACCCTGTAAGCAAGTCGCTTTGCGCACTTTCCTGTACCTCACATCCTGAGATACTTCCTTCGTGCAATGCTACTCAAGGGTCGAATGCTGCATTTTTGTGTTATTACCCAGGACCTTATTGATCTTCCAATGTTATTTGATTATCTTAGCCTACTTACATGCTTTAAGTTATACTTAACAATATAAACCATTCATATAGGCACGCGCAATATATAAACAATATATTTGCAATTTATATCAAACATGCATTAACTCAAGAACAGATACATAGAATTATGATAAAAATTCTCTTTATTAATTCTTTCCTCAGTTACAGACTCAACTCTGCCCTGTTCACTCAGCTACAAGGGTCCATGTACTTAGCTACGGACTACTAGGCCTCTATGCACTCAGTTGTAGAGCCTTCTCCTACTCTATGACCCAAATACATACTTCACTTATTTGCGTAGACTCTTTCCTCTTTCTACTACTTCTCTATCTTTTACACTTAGAGCATCGCTCTATTTATACAATCCCATGGTTTGCGGACCATGGGTAGGCCGACATTATATTACAAAACTAGGACAGACAACCCTGTGACTCTATCATACTTTCGCGCCCGCAATTCACGGAGCTTTACAACACAATTTAGTCAAAACTTGGGTTTTGATCCCCAAAACATGACTTGGGGGGATTCCATGCCCAACAACCTAATAGCCCATAATGCATTAAAAAGTGTAGTATATCAATTTTTATGATTTTATGAAATTGTTCTTTTAAATATTTTTAGTAGATTCTTGTTTGAAGATTCAACGAGACCATTTCCTTGTAGATAGTATTTTGTTTAATATTTAACCTTAATCACTTTTTTTAAGGCATGTGCATCTAACTCATGAGATGAGAAATAATATGCATTATCAAAGACCAACAAATATGGAACACCTAAACAAGTGATAATTTGCGATTCAAGAAAATTAATAACTTGATTAGCATTTACGACATGCAAAGGTTCTTCCTCAATACATCTCGTAAAATAATTTGTGGTTGTTATGATGAGTTTGTGTTGTTGGGATGATGGAGGGGTTAACTGGTCCAATTATGTCCATGCCCCATTATTGAAATGGAGCTTCAATAGTGACAAGTTTTAGGGGAAAGGATGATTTTTTAAGCCTACCATTAGTCTTTTAATAGGCTTCACATTTTCTAAGAAGGGCATGTTCATATTTAAATTTAATGGGCCAATAATATCCCACCCTTAGAACCTTGCATGCGTTGGCATCCCCACCAAAATGTCCACTAGCAGGGCCAAAGTGGAGTTCATGATGTATTTTTTAAGCATATTCCTAATGTAGACAAGGAAGTAACACACCATTGTAATTTTTTTGGAAAGGAACATTATTGATAAGTTGATAAGGTGTTTATTTTAACCTTAATTCTCTTCTCTAAGTTTCATTGATATGTAAGGGAGTTCTACCTTTTCCCAAATAAAATCTAATGTCTAAAAATCATGAATTATGATTTTGATCTTGACACAAGACTTCATTCTATATTAGAGATACTTTATTGTTTAGAGAGGAATCATTTAGAAAAGTGGAATGGATTCTAGGAGAAGAAACAAATTCGGTGGCCAATTTACAAATGCCCTAATCTTTGATGATTTGTGCAGGTTTAATTTGAAGGACAAATTATTGTAGGGTTGTCATCCAGTGAACCCTTTTCTCCCCAAGTTCCTTTTGGATTAAAAGGTTTTTAATTGTTTGGTATGGGTCTATGAATTTAGTCTTAGACTTAAGCATATATAAATGTAAATGGTTAACTTCTTTGTATACATTATATTCTTGTTTTTCCATTGGTGCATAATTAAGCTTTGTTCCCCTAAATGTGTAGCTGTTGGATGCAACCCAACTTGGCCTAGATTTTGGGAAAGACTTCGCATTTTGTGGAGCAAAGCACGTAGTAGAGCAGTGAAATGTGAAGTGGACCACATAGTGGACCACTCAGAATATACCATATGGTGTAAGGGTTTTGGGGTGGGTTGAAGTCCCTCCTTTTTGTAAAAGTGTGCTATTTTTGTAAAGGCTCAATGAATTTGGACCATAGTTGCTTGTTTTAGGGAGTCTATGGTATTTTGACCATGGTATTGTAATGATGTAACCCTTCAATGTAATAGTATATATAGGATAAAATAATAATAAGAGAATCTATCTTTTATGATCTAGATCACTATTATGGTTGAATTACGTTGATGTGTATTGTTGTAGTGAAGGAGAGGCTCTACAATTGAGTGCGTAGAGAGCCTACAACTTAGTGCGCCGGCCAATAAATGTTTGTTGTACAATATTTATTATGTTAAGTAACATTTCTTGTGGACGTAGACCCACATTGGGGTGAACCATGGTAATTTGGTGTCTTCATGTGTATATTTTCTTATTATCTATTTTAGAGTTGCATTTATTACAGTTGCATTTGATTTCAACACAATGGTGGTTTATGGTTTTATATGATATGCTTAAGTGATTAATGTAATGTGGTAAAGTGATTTACAAATGTGAATAATAAGGAAACATAATAATACCACATCCCTTATAACCTCAAGGCTACGGAAACCTAGTTCTTCATCCTCCCATAGTCACTTCGAGTGAGACGGTGATCTACTTGCAGGTCATTGCTGAAAGGACCAGTGATTGAGGGTTTTGTTGGTGTGCAGTATAGATAGAACTTGTGTCAGCCCAAACTAAGCAAACAAATGGTTCCATTGTCTGGACCAAGATCTGTTTGAGGAATATGTGGATGTGGCACCCATCGAAGAAAGAGATTCAATACTGGATAAAACTAAAAGAGCGAGAATTTTTGGATCAATAAAATAGAAACCCTCATTTGAAATATGAAGCTTGGTTATAGAAGTATATTTTCACAAATAAATACAAGATTTTCTTCACATATTTTCCTATTGATCTGTATGAGTGGATATCGATGTTGACAGAAAGAAAGGAAAATTTTAAAGTTGAAGAACCTATGGTGTGGACTTTTGAACTGATACAACAACTCAAGTGCACTGGCAATAGGATTTCAAGGACTGTCAATTTCTGGATTGATAACATCTTAGGAGGATTCATTACTAAGTTTGTCATAGATTCAACACTATCCTACAGTGAAGAAAAATGACAATTCTTCAAAGGGCTGTGAGGTAAGTATTTAGAATCTATGAAACTTTGGATTAAGATGCTTCTGTGTGAAAAGGGAGTTTTACAAATGAAATCAGATTTCTAGTTTACTTATGCTTGGAAGAAGATCAAATAAATATGATAAAGATATCGGAACAACATGAAGTGGAAAGAGATATAAGGTATACTTGAAGACCTTTAAAGAGACTGATTATAGTCCCTTTTGAGTGAATTTGAAATTGAAAGAGAAAAAATCCACCTTGATAACCCCCAGATAGCTTCGCAGCACCCTTCCAGCTTGAATGTTCACAGAAACCAGAATCCAGTAATATCAAGGGTGTTTTTGGCTACCCCCCCTCAACCTCCCCTCCCTCTACCCCTTCTACCTCCCATCCCCCTCCCTTACTTTCCCCCTCCCCTCCCCTCCAAGAAGAAGTATGGATGATGATATTAAGCTACATGTTTTCGAAGGAACCAGATTGGAGGATCCATAATAGTTTTGGATTTTATGTGAAGATGTGTGGACAACGAAGAAAATAAACAATGAGAATATAAAGAAATCACAACTCATTACAAGTTTTTTAGATAGAGCATTCACATGGTATATTAAGTATTCAAATAATAATAATAATAATAATAGAACATTTGCAGATATTAAAACAACATTGATAAGAGAGTTTAAGAAACTGAAGTTTGATTCGTAGTGCATCACCGAGTTGAATGAGATTAAACAAAAACCTATTAATTCTATTTTCTAGCTTGATCAAATACTTAAGGTGTTATTAGATCAAGTAAGCTTCGACATAGCTCCACAACAACATCAAGAATGGTTTATAGTTGCATTGCTATTGCATATCAAGTTACCATTAACGCAAAAAAATATAGAAAGTTAAGTAAAATCTCTACAAATTGCGATGAAATTGGAAGCTTTGCCTATAGGAGATGCTAATGTAGGCATGCAATGGATTCAGAGTCAGCTTGTGAACCTAACCCTATAGATACACGACAGCAAGAAAGGAAAAGAATTTAGAGAAGAAGTTGGCGTACGAAGTGTAGATCAGAGGGACATTCTAAAGAATAGTGCCCTATCCTAAAAGATTATATGGCTAGTGCAGCACTGAATCTTTTGAATGTAGGATCCAACCTATGGTGCAAAATATGTAAGACTAGAGGCAAAATTTTTTAAGAAGATTCTTACTTGTTATAGAATTATGTAGAGAAACTAAGGAATCTATATTGAAATTTATATAAATCAATGGGACATGATGAAAATAATTATCAGGCTTACGAACTAATGATGTAGCATTGTACTAACACTTATAGAATGAAAGCATAAGAGAATGGACATGAAGATAATGGACATTGAGGTGGTTGAGGAGGTTACCGAGGAAGAGGTTGAGGTGGTGGATCTGGTCAAGGATGTGGACATTTTATTTTCTATAACTACGGCCAACTAGGTCATTTTGTGAGAGACTTCCAGAATCCCATAACGACATGTAAGTACGGTAAATCCTTTGACCATGTAATTGAAGAATGTCCTATACTTATGGAGAAGATGCAAGAAAAGAGGAAACAATAGTCAACACAGAATATTCAAATGATGATTGTTGAAAGGACCGACAAACCTCAAATTAGTATTCTCACTAGAATTTGAGCAGCAACCGATAGTGATAAAGAGGATGGAAAGAAAGAATATGAAAGTGCATGGGTCAGAAAGACTACTGAGAAAGTTCTTGTTTTCGATATTAAAAAATAAAAAGAATTATTTATGGAAGAAAAACAAAGTTTTATGGATTACTGAACTTCAACCTCTAGCGCACAACCAAATCCTGATAAAAAACGTAACTGTAATATGTCATCAATGTCAATATAGAACTGACCTCCAATGCAGGATCGAACTCCGACACAAGACCAGGATTCAACAAATAAAGTAGGTATTTTAAAGTCTTTTCTAAAAAATTGTATGGAATTGTTAAGAGATCAAAATGTTGTAGAAGGGCTGTAAGAGTTGATATATTCCTGTGCATCCAAATAAACACCACAAAGTGAGATGCAGACAGTCAATAATTTGCATTGACAAAAGAGAACTAGAAGAAAGGCGAGGTATTGGTTAGAAGATCCCCCTGTAGAGGATTTTTGGGGCTTGTAGCCCGGATTTTGGGTCAATGTAATGTAAAGACCCCAAAAAATGTGGGTGCGGAGCACAAGAGTCTAGGGTTGTCCGCCCTAAAATATTGTGATTTAATATAGAATGTGTCGGCCTACCCATGGTCCACAGACCATGGGAATGTATAAATAAAGCGAGGTTGTAAGTGGAGAAGACAATTTTTTTGTGAAATCTTGATTTGAAGTGATATGGGTTGTTGAATGTGATATTGATCTATGATTCTGTAATTCTGATTCATGGGACGTAGTAGCAAAAGAGGCTCTACAGCTGTGTGCATAGAGGCCTAGTAGAGTTTGCAACTATGTGCGTGGACACCTATAGTTGAGTGCATAGGACGGAGCTGGGATTGTAACGAAACAAAAGTTTAATAAGAGATAATTTGATTCAAAAATATTGTTCATCTATTCGTAGATCTATATGTTTACGCTTATGTTATATGCTTATGCATTTCTTACAATTTATTGTTGCACTTATAAAGATTACTGGGCCCACAAAATTAAGTCAAATCTATAATAATAAAACTATAAGGTTAGAGGATCTAGATAGTGCCCCTTTGCACTCTATACAGAGCCACGCAAAGGTCAAACAACTGCGTGGAGCTACACTAGTGCGCAAGATTGGTTTGTGACCTTTCTAGATCTCATCAAGACATCCCTAGGGTGCGGAAACCTACTTCCAACACCCTCCCATATTGCCTTGTGTGAGACCTTAGTCCCCGCTCCATGGACTGTTGTCAAAAGGGCTAATAGTTTTTGGATTTGTTTGGCTAAAACACTTCTGAACCAAGGCCAGGCCCCAACAAGCCAACAAATGGTTATGTTGCTAAGATCAGGATCTACCTAAGGGATGTCTGATGTCGAAACACTAGAACCCTATGAGGAAGGAACTTGAAGATTGGTTGGATTAGAAGCTTCACAAGTTCGTGACACAGGAAAATAGAACTCCGTAGATATCTAAAAAGAGGTGGGTGGATCGCTACGTATATATGGAAATCCACGAGATCTTCTTTGCATCCTTCTCTTTAGAACTGTATGATTAGATTGCTAGGCTAGTTGACAGCTAGGGAAGGTATAAGCTTGATCAACCGATAGTGGGGACTCTAGAGTTAGTGTGCAGACTAGAGGCATCAGAAGATAAGATCATGTGGGCCGTGGACCATTGGCTTGACCAAATAATAGGAGGATTTATCACTGAGTTTGTGACAGATACAACCATGAGCTATAGTGAAGCAAAACGATGCTTTCTCAAGGGACCGTGAGGTAGGTATATCAAATCCCTAAATACCTGGATTTTAAGATGTTGTTATGTGAAAAATGGCTTATGAAAATACATTAGTGATTGGAATGATGTGGAGTGGAAATATCTACAAAGGGATCGAAGGGTTAGGAAATAGTCCTTTAATTTCACCTCTGCAAGCGAGCAAGGAAGAGCGCACTCAGGTTTCTCTAAGAAGTGCAGTCAGTTTGATAAGGTAGCACATTCCGCAGTTATCACCCCCACTTACACCTTCACCCGCTTCACCTACTTCACCTCCATCTTCACCCACCCCACCTCCACCTCCCTCATAGTTCAGCATGGCAATCGCGATCAAGCTACCCTTATTCAGAGGAGTAGGGAACGAGGATCTGGACTAGTTCTGGTTCGTGGTAAGAGCAGTGTGGGAAGCACAAGGGGTCACAGATGACAACAATAAGAAAGCCACACTAATAAGTGTGTTGTAGGATCGTGAATTGAAATGGTATATTAAGCATTCGAATGATCATCCAAATGCAGGGATAGCAGAGATCCAGAACGCGTTGAACAAAGAATTTAGCCGGCCGAAATAAAAAACACAGTCGATCATCAGATTTAAAGAGATTATGATGCTTCTAGGCGAGACCCCCTAGGATTTGGATCAGAGGCTGAAGAGTATGATCTGTGAGGCTAATATGACGCTAACAGATGCGTAGCACCGTGCGTGATTTGCGGTGTCTTTGACACCACACCTAAGGATGGTGTTGTCACAGCCAAAGCTTTCGACCTAGGTAGAAGCATTGGAAATGGAAATGAGGCTACATGAAGCACTGATACAGGATCCGAGATTGGGAGTCCAACAAATCCATGCACAACTGTAGAACCTATGCTTGGAGATGTAGAGTTTGAAGCAGGATAGGGTGTCGCGGAGGGAGGTGCACGAAGAAGTGAGGTGCATAAAATGTAAAGGACAGGGCCACGATAAGGATCAATGTCCAGTATTCACAAACTACTTGGCAGGAAGAGGACCAGTGTTGTTAAGACTAGAGGCATAGGCAGGACCAAGTGTGGCACATGTGCTCTGGTGCACGATTTGTTAGGTGGGAGGAAATTACATGATAGACAACTGTCATTTGTTGCAGAAGTATACACAGACTCCCCAACAACTATTTTGCAATTTTTGTAGATCGGTGGGCCACAATGAGAGAACTTGTCGCAACTATGAGTTAATGGTGGAGTGGACCCTAGCATATAGAATGCAGACGGAAATGTGAGGCCTTAACCCAGCCACAGGGATGGTGCGTGCTGGATTCCAAGGGTGAGATCGAGGATGAGGAGGAATGGGGCTATGAAGGGGCCACAGATAGTTAATATATTACAATTTCAAAGGACCAGGGCACTACGCTCGCAATTGTACCAACCCAACGAGAATATCTTGTTTGTATTGTGAGCAGTTTGATCATGAAATGATAGATTGTCCTACATTGATTCCACAGATGTGCAAGAAAGGGGTACTATAGCCTACTCCGACTCCGAATATCCAAATGATGAGGTCTAAACGACACGAAGAAAACCCCAAAGTGAACATGATGCTCAAAAGTGGTGCGACCACATGGGAAAACAAGGGAAAGTAGCTTAAGGAAGATACATGGGTTCGTAAGGCTCCTGTTACACAGTAATTTTTCACCGTTTGTCACCATCCCTGTTACCCCTCTCCGCCATCTTGGAGGACCCATTCCGGGACTTGTGAGAAGTGACAAGACTTGAAACCACTTGCCTTATTTACCTCTAAACATGAGCTTCATATGCCCTTAAGACATCTCCTGCTCATTGCCCCTAAACATAGCCCTTTTTGCATTAGCGCTGGTGCCCTGTGTTATGCCCGCGCCAATGGGGAAAATCCTAAAGAAAGGGCACGCCATTGGCACTCTGTCTCAGAGTCGCAATCATGCCAACCAGTTTGGGAAAAATTCTTAACCACTCAAACCTCCGAAGTTTCTATCCACCTCATTCACCAAACTAATTCCAAGTTGAGTGAGGATGGTTTGGCTTCGAATCTCCTTGGATGGAAAGTTGTTTGCCACCATTCCATGGAAGTTTCCAAGTGATGAAGCCAAATCCGTGATTGTGGGGGATTGACCTTATCTCTTCCTTCTCCTCTATAAAAGCTTGATCCCATGGCTTGGACAAGTTGGTTCTGGTTCTAATAGCTTTGACTCTTGTGGCAATACCTGTGCTGAAAGGAAGACATCAAAAGGTTGGAGTTGCAAGAAGCCTTCTTTGTATCCATAAGGCTTCCCCTAAGTAAGGAGACTTTGTCACTAAAGAGAGAGAGAGCTTGTCCCTCACCCCTTCAAGCTTTTGCAAGACTTGTGTAGCTGAGCACCCAGCCAAAGGAGGACTCGACGTCAGGACGCTGGTTGTATTCTCCTTTGTTGAATATTAATAAATAGATGACTATCATTATGGTTCCATTCTCGTTGTACTTGTAATAGTTGATGTTGAATTATGTCCTTCCTGACTGATGTATAATTGCATATATTAGATTTCACGCTTGGGTTTGTGTTTGTTCTCTTTGTGTGTAGGTGTCCATTCACATGGATAGTGGAGGATCGTGACCGGCAAAGGCAAAGGAACGCGAGCGCCATCTCTCCTACAAACTAAAGCGTTGGATCTCAAGTAGGTCTTCATCACCTAATCTTTATTTGAAATTAGTAACTTGCGTGATAGCATTGTTTGATTGTTGGTAGACCCATTCTGGGCTAGTAGGGATCGCCTCTATCCGTAGAGGGGATTTACCTCTCCAACAATTTGGCGACTCCGCTGGGGAGTTTAGCTTGTTGTCTTGATTTGTAAACTTAGACAGAGTCTGAAACACGGCCAGATAACCTTCGAAACACTATTGCTTTGCAGTAGTGAAGTAGATCAAATCCGCTTCAGTCGATCTCCGGTTTGGATTACAAACTAAACAACTTGGAGTTTGTCTTGTATCTTTGGTTTTTCTTTGATTGCTTGCTTAGATAAGCCTTTGGATCGAATTTCTTGCTACCCCTGTACTTTTTGACTTGCTTTAAGCTTATGACCCAAGCCCTGGACTGCGTATTTTTCTTTTGGAATTAGCAAACTTTGTTAGCGCGCTTTTTGCCTTCACAGTCGCGCTAGTGGCCCTTGTTGCTAACTGACAACCCGCGCCAATCCCTGTTTAGCACGAGTTGCAGCCTGACAGTCGCGCCAAGCCGTGTAGTTTTTGGTCCACTTGTTTTGCTTGCTGTCTGAGCTTGGATTTGCATTTTGCCACCTCTTTTTCAGTTGTTGGAGTGTGCTTAAGCCTTGTTTGACTGGTTTGCAACCTTTTTCCTCCGGGAGTTTGCCTCTTTCCATCGATTTCACACCTCAACCCTAGGGCATCTAGTGGCCGTGTGTGTCGAGCCTCCCGTGGGAGTTTTGGGTTCTTTGATTGTCTGGTTAACCTTGTGATTGCTTTTCGCATTTTCTTCAGTGATTTTTGAAGTATTTTTGAGTGATTTCCGAACAACTTGCTCTTGTTTGCTTGGATTTAATTCTAGCTTTGTTTGGGCTTAGATCACATAGCTCGTGCGAAGCCTTGTTTTCCTTTCGATTTGGAGAACTTTTTTTTTTTAGTGTCTTGGGATTTCATTGAGTCTTCATTGGGTGAATTTGCTTCTTTGCCCAGTGTTGTTATCTTTCGAAATTCGTTCTAGTGCATTGTGGTTGTAGAAAGGAATCAAATAATCTCTTTTGCATTTAATAGCGAATGAAATAGAACTTTTTGTTATTTGCATTATTGAAAAGAAAAAGTTTTGTTTATTTGCCATTAGCTGCATTAGGTTGTTTGGTTGATTGAGTTCGTTTTGTTTGATTGAAACTCTTAACCTTCTTGTAGTTAGTATTCATTGAACGAAATGGCTTTCTTTCGCATGTAGCTTGCATCTAGGAATTTGTGGAAGATTACATACAGTAGGGCCTTAAACCGAAACTTAACTAAAAGATCAACCATAAAATAAACCGAATTTACTTAAAAATGCATTGTAACATAACGCAAACATTCTAGAGGTCTAGGCTAAAGACATGCTCTGGCGTCGTTAAACCTAGTCACTCTTGTTTTTGCATTAAGGTTGGGTGATTCCTCCTGGTGTGATTCAATTGTGGTCTAGCTCGGATTTGGGCTCATACATACCGTCGCGTATATATGGGGAGACTCCAATAGGTTTGCATCCTTGATCCATAGGAAGCCGTGTCTGCCGCCTTACAAGCCGTAACGCACCGAACATAGCATTCGGGAAGATTGACTGCAGTGCGGAAAGTCCATGGTTTTCATACGATTGCCAAGGTGTATAAGTAGTTTTACGGATTTTCTGGTAAACCCCTTTGCCTAGTTTCTCCAGAGCAATCACTTTTTGATCCTTTTTAGACTCTGTAAAAGAAAAGGCTCTATAGAGCATTTGTCACTTCGGGCTCTCAAAACATTCGAAGGCGACTAGAGTCACCTTTTGTCCTTTTCTCGACTCTTAAAACATGAAAAGGTCAAGTTGTGTCCTGGTGTCATAAAATTTATTCGGCTACGATAACATTTACCTTGGTAGATCTTGTGTGCGTTTAGTTTTGAGTAGGGTCTCTTATCGTTAGTTTGCTTAGGGTCTTTGTTTGATCATCTTGGCGGATCCATCAACTCCACCTCCTGTCCCAAGTGACAAAGGGTCTCCATCTTCTGTTGCCCTTGAGACACCGGTTTGTGACGCTCTTCCCATTGTTCCGAGCATTCAACCGTTGAATTCTCGAGCTCCAGAGGACGAATTCTACGAATTTTCTTGGAACCCTGTTTGGGAGCCCTATGAAGAGGATTTTCCCGCCACTCCTGTCGGTGTCCCATCTCCAATGGCTTCTTCCGATATGGGCGAAACATCTCCTGTGTCGAGTGGGCCGTCCGTCATGTCGAGTATTGATACTCCCATTTCGGCTACATCCCCAATCATCTATATGCCCTACACCGTTACACCTTTGGGTATCACGGTGCCAGCGCGCTATAGATCTTTGAGGGATGCTATGAACTTTGCAGCTTCCTCTTCTGTGTGGGATCAAAACATCGTTCCTACCACAGGACCATTTGTCTCCCAAGTTCACCATACTGCTGTTACAGCAGTCCCAACCAACCCGACCGTCTGTGTCGTGTCGTCAACTCTAGTTGTTAGTGCCGTTACAGCGTCATCTGCTGTCACTTCTACTGCAGGCCCATCTCGAGGTCTAGCACAAAGTGGTCAATCGACACATACTTCTAGAGTTGTGCACCCCGCAAGTGGTGCTCCTCCTGCTTCCGATCATATGACGACAGAGGAGGCATATTTCTAGTACTTGCGTAATGTCCAGAGCCCAGATGGGAAAGGCCCGTATTATGATCCTGAGAATCATTACTTGTATACCTCCTTACCTGAAGAGCCTTATGTTGAGGCTTCCGTTCCATTGAACGTGGCTTGGGGTACCGCCAGGTATGGTGGTGGCCAGTACCATCAGAGTCAAGGACAACAAGGACCACCCTACCAGGGTTAACAGCCTTACTCGCAGCCTAATCATGGGCAGCAGTATTCTGGCCAGAATTACCCAGGTCAACAGGGAGGCCCACAAGGACAACCCAATCAGGGACAACCTTTGGTCTCTAGTGGTCCGTCTTTTACATATCTTGGGCAACCTTCTGGAAACCTGGGACAACCCAATGCTCAACAAGAACAACCCGGTACCCAACAAGGCTACCCTTCGGGGCAACCTTATGGGAACCAGGGACAACCTTATGGTCAGCAAGGTTAACCCGGAAACCAGCAAGGCAACCCTTCTGGGTAAGGGGGCCAGCCTTACGTACAGCAAGGCCAGCCTACCGCTCAGCAACCATCTGGTCAACAAGGACAATCCTCGGTTGTGCAAGGGCAGCCCCTCGCTCAGCAAGCTCGACCTTCTGGGCGAACGGGGCCGTCTCAGATCTGACCAGGACAACCTTCCAGCCAGACGGCCCAGCATGCAGGTGGGTACCAATCCCGGCCTCCTTATTCAGGTGGGTATCAATCCCAACATCCGTATTTAGGTGGGTATCAATCCCAACCTCCGTATTCAGGTGGGTATCAATCCCAACCTCCTTACTCGGGCGGGTATCAATCCCAACCTCCTTACTCAGGCGGGTATCAATCCCAGCCTCCTTATTTAGGTGGGTATCAATCCCAACCTCCTTATTCAGGTGGGTATCAATCCCAGCCTCCTTATTCAGGTGGGTATCAGGCCCAGCCTCCTTATTCGAGTGGGTGCCAATCCCAACCCCCGCATTCAGGTGGGTATCAATCCCAACCTGGTCATCAAATTTCGCCTGGTTCCCAGGCTCAGTATGGATACCAGCAACCCCAGGGGCAAAATCAATATACCCCGTATCAAAATTACCAACAGCCGCAGGGTAATCCTTATCAAAATTATCAACAACCTGCTGGCTAGTATGGTAACCAATGGGGTGCTGGGGAGCAGAACCAGCAACCCTGTTCTGGAAACAACCCTTACAGACAAAATCCTTCGAGACAAAGCCCTTTTGGACCTGGTCCATCGGGAAAAGGACAATGGCGGCAACCAAGAACTGGATGGAATTCTGGCTCTACCTCGTATCCGGGAAAAATGTCCTTTAATCTGCAGCTACCATTTATAGCGACGTTGGAACTGCCCGATGTGTCAAAGTTAACGAATGATCCCATTCTACACAATCCACAATGGCCACCAGTTCCAACCAAGATACCCAGTGACTGTCCCAAATTTGACGGGAAAGTCGTGGAGGACCCTCAAGCTCATGTGATGATGTATCACTTATGGTGTTCGTCCAATTCATGGCTCGATGATTCGATTCGACTTTGCCTCTTTCAGAGGACCCTCATGTGGTTCGGTAGCTAAATGGTATATTGAATTGACCCGTGCGTCATTTCAAGATTTCAATTCGTTGGCCATGGCATTCCTTACTCACTTTCAGTTACCCATTCGGTATGAGACAGGGACTCACCTCCTTACG
>APFE030155501.1:118960-131722 GCA_000404065.3 Pinus taeda
CCGAACAACTTGCTCTTGTTTGCTTGGATTTCATTCTAGCTTTGTTTGAGCTTAGATCACATAGCTCGTGCGAAGCCTTGTTTTCCTTTTGATTTGGAGAACTATTTTAGTGTCTTGGGATTTCATTGAGTCTTCATTGAGTGAATTTGCTTCTTTGCTCAGTGTTGTTATCTTTCAAAATTCATTCTAGTGCATTGTGCTTGTAGAAAGGAAAATCAAATAATCTCTTTTGCATTTGATAGTGAATGGAATAGAACTTTTCGTTATTTGCATTATTGAAAAGAAAAAGTTTCGTTTATTTTCCATTAGCTACATTAGGGTGTTTGGTTGATTGTGCTCGTTTTGTTTGATTGAAACTCTTAACCTTCTCGTAGTTAGTATTCATCGAACGAAATGGCTTTCTTTCGCATGTAGCTTACATCTAGGAAATTGTGGAAGATCACATACGTTAGGGTTTTAAACTGAAACTTAACTAAAGATCAACCATAAAATAAACCGAATTAACTTAAAAACGCATTGGAACATAACGCAAACATTCTAGAGGTATAGGCTAGAGACGTGCTCCGGCGCCGTTAAACCTAGTCACCTTTGTTCTCACATTAAGGTTGGGTGATTCCTCCTGGTGTGGTTCGATTGTGGTCTAGTACGGACTTGGGCTCCCACGTACCGTCGCGTATATATGGGGAGACTCCACTAGGTTTGCATCCTTGATCCATAGGAAGCCATGTTTGCCGCCTTACAAGCCGTAACGCACCGAACATAGCATTCAGGAAGATTGACTGCAGTACGGAAAGTCCTTGGTTTTGATACGACTGCCAAGGTGTATAAGCAGTTTTACGGATTGTCTGGTAAACCCCTTGCCTAGTTTCTCAGAGCAGTCACTTTTTGATCCTTTTCAGACTTTGTAAAAGAAAAGGCTCTATAGAGCATTTGTCACTTCGGGCTCTCAAAACATTCGAAGGCGACTAGAGTCACCTTTTGTCCTTTTCTCAACTCTTAAAACATGAAAAGGTCAACTTGTGTCCTAATGTCATAAAATTTATTCGGCCACGATAACATTTACCTTGGTAGATCTTGTTTGCGTTTTGTTTTGAGTAGGGTCTCATATCGTTAGTTTGCTTAGGATCTTTGTTTTATCATCATGGCGGATCCATCGACTCTGTCTCCTGTCCCAAGTGACCAAGGGTCTCCATCTTCTATTGTCCCTGAGACACCGGTTTGTGACACTCTTCCTATTGTTCCGAGCATCCAAATGTTGAACTCTCGAGCTCCAGAGGATGAGCTTTACGACTTGTTTTGGAACCCTGTTTGGGAACCCTCTGAAGAGGACTTTCCCACCACTCCTGTTGGTGTGGCGTCTCTGATGGCTTCTTCCGATATGGAGGATACATCTCCTGTGTCGAGTGGGATGCCCGTCATGTCGAGTATTGATACTCCCATTTCGGCTACATCCCCAATCATTTCTATGCCCTACACCATTACACCTCTCGGTGTCACGGTGCCGGCGCGCTATAGATCTTTGAGGGATGCTATGAACTCCGCAGCTTCCTCTTCTATGTTGGATCAAAACATCTTCCCTACCATAGGATCGTTTGTTTCCCAAGTTCACCATATTGCTATCACAACAGTCCCAACCAATTCGATCGTCTGTTTTGCATCGTCAACTCCAGTTGTTAGTGCCATTACAGCGTCTTCTGCTGTCACTTCTGCCGCAAGCCCATCTCAAGGTCCGGCACAAAGTGGTCAATCAACACATACTGCTAGAGTTGTGCACCCCACAAGTGGTGCCCCTCCTCCTTCCAATCATATGACGACAGAGGAGGCATATTCTCAATACTTGCATAATGTCCAGAACCTAGGTGGCCAAGGACCCTATTATGATCCTAAGAATCATTATTTGTATACCTCCTTGCTTGAAGAGCCTTATGTTGAGGCTTCCGTTCCATTGAGCGTGGCTTGGGGTGCTACCGGATATGGTGGCGGCCAATACCATCAGGGTCAAGGACAGCCATCCCAAGGACCACCCTACCAGGGACAACAGCCTTACTCGCAGCCTAATCATGGGCAGCAGTATTATAGCCAGAATTACCCAGGTCAACAAGGAGGTCCGCAAGGACAACCCTATCAGGGAAAACCTTTAGCCTCTAGTGGTCCGTCTTTCACATATCTTGGGCAAACTTTTGGAAACCCGGGACAACCCAATGCTCAACAAGGGCAACCTAGGACCCAACAGGGCTACCCTTCGGGGCAACCTTATGGGAACTAGGGACAACCTTATGGTCAGTAAGGTCAACCCGGAAACCAGCAAGGCAACCCTTCTGGGCAAGGGGGCCAGCCTTATGCACAGCAAGGCCATCCTACCGCTCAACAACCATCTGGTCTCCAAGGACAATCCTCGGTTGCGCAAGGGCAACCCCTCGCTCAGCAAGCTCGACCTTCTGGGCGAACGGGGCCGTCTCAGATCCGACCAGGACAACCTTCCGCCCAGACGGCCCAGCATGCAGGCAGGTACCAATCCCGGCCTCCTCATTCAGGTGGGTATCAATCCCAGCATCTGTATTCAGGTGGGTATCAATCCCAGCCTCCTTATTCAGGTGGGTATCAATCCCAGCCTCCTTATTCAGGTGGGTATCAATCCCAGCCTCCTTATTCGGGTGGGTATCAATCCCAACCCCCGTATTCAGGTGGGTATCAATCCCAATCTGGTCTTCAAATGCCACCTGGTTCCCAGGCTCAGTATGGATACCAGCAACCCCAGGGGCAAAATCAATATACCCCGTATCAAAATTACCAGCAGCCACAGGGTAACCCTTATCAAAATTATCAACAACCTGTTGGCCAGTATGGTAACCAATGAGGCACTCGGGGGCAGAACCAGTATTAGCAACCTGGTTCTGGAAACAACCCTTACGGACAAAATCCTTCTGGACAAGGCCGTTTTAGACCTGGTCCATCGGGACAAGGCCAGTGGGGGCAATCAGGAACTGGATGGAATTTTGGCTCTACCTTGTATCCGGGACAAATGTCCTTTAACCCGCAGCTACCATTTCTCGCGACGGTTGAACTGCCCAATGTGTCGAAGTTAACAAATGATCCCATTTTACATAATCCACAATGGTCACCAGTTCCAACTAAGATACCTAGTGACTGTCCCAAATTCGATGGAAAAGCCGGAGAGGACCCTCAAGCTCATGTGATGACGTATCACTTATGGTGTTTGTCTAACTCATGGCTCGATGACTCGATTCGACTTCACCTCTTTCAGAGGACTCTCACTGGTTCGGCCGCTAAATGGTATATTGAATTGAACCATGCGTCATTTCAAGATTTCAATTCGTTGGCCATGGCATTCCTTACTCACTTTCAGTTACCCATTCGGTACGAGACAGGGACTCACCTCCTTACGTCTCTTAAGCAGGATACAGCTACGCATATCTTCGATCATATACATGAATGGAGAAGGCGTCACAGGTTGATCAAGTTTTGGATTCCTGATCAACTCCTCACCGACTGGTTCACGACTTCCTTTGTCTCTAAGATTGCACGGGACATTGCTATGGGAGCCTGTGTGACTGAAGAGCAAGTGATCATGCGCTCAGTACCTGGACTTAGTTTACTCTCATTCTGGTACCTTGTATGAGTATTTGCCAGACGCCCCAAGGCCCGGTACATCCAAGGCTCCGCCCAAGCCATCTGTTGATGGAGTCATTGGCTCTGTGAACTAGGCCTCTAAAAAATCATCGAACCCTGGGAAGCAAAAGTCAAGTGCATCTAACGAAAACACTTCTCAGGGTGGTTTAAATTCTGGTAACACTTCCGAGGTCAATGCCATCCAGTCCACCACGGCGGGCAAGGCCTCGAAAGGAAAGAAAAAGGAAAAGGGGAAAGGGAAAAATAAATCCGAGCAACCCAAACAGGAATCCTCTAAACCTCCAGTCGAGGAAGGAGCTAAACGCAAACCCAAGTATCCTTGCCTCATTTGTGAGGAGTATCACTACACTAAGGGCTGCCCTAGGTAGTCTGAAGTTAGTCGTTTGTTGAAAGGTGCTCCTGGGGTCCCTGCGGTTCTTAAAGAACCCTTTCCCTCTCAACAAACTCAAATGGTGGCTGATCCCTCTTCTTCTCCCTTCGGTTCCTAGGTCTTCATGGCTGGAACTATTCCTGTTCATATAACAACTCGAGCGAAGGAGTATCCGTTGTCCGCCGGGAAGGAGCCAGAGGTTCCCTCAAGTAATCCTTCGTCCAGCTCTGGTCCCCTCCATATCGAGAGACCGAGTACTGAGACGACAATCTGACCCCCTCCCAAAGGGGTACTCAGAAGATCTTCTTATAATCCGAATGCTCGTGCTGCCCAGCACTATAGCATCGTAGAGGACTTAGCGCAGGCTCCGTCGGCTATGTCCGCCTTAGAGGTCCTTCAGAGTTGCCCCCCCCAGAGGAAGTCCCTGCTATCGGCCTTCGGTGGCATCGACCCAGCAGACTCGGATTTGATTACCTTCGACCTTGAGAGCCATGTTCCTCGACTGCCTCATCAGATCGCTTTCCTCATTCAAGTCGTCATCAATTCCAAAATGATCCATCGTATAGTCATTGATGAAGGCGCGTCAACCTGCATTATGTCTATCGCATGTTGGAAAGCGATCGGGTCTCCGACTCTGAGTCAATCTCCAACGAACTTGGAAGCATTCGATGGGAGAGAATCCCGACCTTATGGTATTCTTCAACGACTACCAATCACCTTAGAAGGGAAGATTGTGGAAGTAGAAGTTGAGGTTGTTGACGTAAATCTCACATATAACCTCCTTATGGGCCGGATTTGGACGTATGCCATGTGTGCCGTGGCTTCATCCCTCTTCCGTGTCATTTGTTTCCCCCATCAAGGGAAAATTGTCACAGTCGACCAGCTTTCTTTCTTCGATTCCTCTTCTGAGGGAAACATACCATTCGTTGAGCATACCTCTGTTCCGTTTGAGAGTGTGGGAGCCGGGCTCTTCAAAGAACCCACCCTTATGGGTGTTTTCTCCCTCCCACCTCCCAACCTCGCCTCGATCTCCATGATCTCAGTTCGTTCTGATCCTTGGACCCTCCCCTCCATCGACCAGATAGAATCTTGGGGTGAGGAGATGCCGTTGAGTCCAACCGAGCTCAACTACATCGAAATTGTTGTTGCATTGGCCTCTCATGATCAACCCACCGTCACGAGTGGGGCTCTTGACTCAGATGATTTCCCCCCCTAGTTCGGAGAATACACCTCCTCGGATCCATTGAAGGAAATATTTCCTTCCGATGAGGCTATCATAGAGACTATGTCTCTGGAAGAACGTCCGTGGTTTCCTCTTCACCATCGTTCCTCCTTTCTCCCTACCCTTCGGGAAGCACTGCTTTGTCTCGAGCGGTTTTCTCCATGTCTCCCTTCTCAACCTCTTCAAACACCCATTTAGATTTATCACACATCGTCTGAAGGGAATCTAGGGAACATCATGCAGACGCAACCTATCGACATCTCTCTTAAGCCAGGGATTGTAGAGAACATTTATATAGGAGTCACCTGCACTCCTGAGGAGATTCAGATTTATATTGCACTCTTCCACGAATTTCGTGATGTCTTTGCATGGTCCTACGAAGAAATGCCCGTTATTGATACATCCATAGTAGTGCACGAGATACCGACGTATCCCGGAGCCAAACCTGTTCGTCAGCGTTTGCGTCCCGTGCACCCCCGTAAGGCGGCAGCTATCAAAGTAGAGGTTGAAAATCTTCTTAAAGTTGGATTCATTTATCCCATCCCACTGATAGATTGGGTCTCAAATATTGTCCCTGTCGATAAAAAACAGGGTACCATTTGCATCTGTGTTGATTACCGCGACATTAATAGAGCTTGCCCAAAAGACAACTACCCCACGCCATTCATTGATCAACTCATTGACAAGTGTGCGGGCAACGAAATATATTCTTTTATGGACGGCTTCTCTGGTTACAACCAGATTAATATCTCCCCGGCTGATCAACACAAGACGACCTTCATCTGTCCATGGGGCACTTTTTCTTACAAAAATCTCCCCTTCGGTCTTAAGAATGCCAGCGCTACCTTTCAGCGTGCGATGTCTTATGCCTTCTATGATATCAGGCACATCGTATAGCCTTATTTGGATGACCTTCCCGCTCATTCAGCTAAGCGCGCGGACCACCCATCGCATCTTCGTGAGATTTTTCTTCGTTGTCGACACTATAATATCCGATTAAATCCACATAAATGTGTCTTCTGCGTCGAATCTGGTCGACTTCTCGAGTTTATCATCTCCCGAGAGGGCATCCGTTTGGATCCCCTTAAAGTTGAGGCAATTGGGAATCTTCCTCCCCCTGCTACTTTGCGGCAATTGCAGAGCTTGCAGGGGAAAGCTAATTTTCTCAGACAGTTCATACCAAACTATGCCGAGGTGGCAAAGGGTTTTACCCAGTTACTCAAGTGTGACACCCCATTCCGATGGGATGCCATAGCCGAAGAGTCTTTTGCTCATCTCAAAACTCTCCTAGTTTCCGCCCCTTTGTTGCGGCCTCCAAATTACCATCGTGACTATACAATATATTTGGCCGCGGCCGATACCACTATCGGTATGGTTTTGGTCCAAGATGACAATGATGGCATCGAACATGTCATTTATTATCTTAGTCACAACTTACTAGATACGGAGACTCGATATGCATATGTCGAGAAGTTGGCCCTCGCCGCTGTCTGCGCCGTCCAACGTTTGCGTCACTACATTTTGTTGCGTACTATGACGGTGATTTCAGATTGCAACCCCATGACCTACATCCTTTCAGGACAATTGCTCGGGGGAAAATACTCAAAGTGGATCGTAGTCCTCCAAGAGTTTGACTTGGAATTCACTGCGGCCAAGTCCAAGAAATCACTCGTTTTTACTGAACTTTTGTGTTCCTTGCCATCCGCCGCTACTTCCTCGCAGATAGAGGAGTCTATTCCACATGAAACTCTTTTCCTTATCAGCACCCTTGATCCTTGGTATGGGGACATCATTTTCTACTTGCAGACATCCTCCTTCCGCCCCGAGACCTCGAAAGACGCTTGTCGACGGATTCGTCACCAAGCCCAACCATATCGCATTGTCGGGGACACCTTGTACCGCCTTGGTGTTGATTCGGTTCTTCGTCGATGCTTAACCTTCGAAGAAGCTGAAAGAGTTCTAAATGACTGCCACTCTGGTGCTTGTGGCGGTCACATGTCTGGATATGCCACCGCACAGAAGATCCTCCGTGCTGGCTATTTCTGGCCTTCCATTTTCAAGGACTGCATTCTTGTCGTCCGTTCTTGTCATGAATGTCAGATTTACCAACGGAAGATGTGTGCGCCCCCTGCCCCGCTGCACCCCATTGTGACCGTAGGCCCCTTTTCCAAATGGGGCATCGATTATGTGACATGTAACCCTCGCTCGGCTGGGGGGCATGGTTACATCATCGTTGTTGTAGATTACTTTACAAAATGGGCCGAGGCGATGCGCACATTGTCGGAAGACGGTCATACCGCGGCGCAGTTTCTGTTTAACCATGTTATTTCTCAGCTCGGGGTTCCACAAGCCATTGTCACTGATCATGGAAAACATTTCCGTAATCATATGATGGCCGAGTTGACAACCCAACTAGGACTTAGGCATGATAGTTCCACTCCATACTATCCTCAGGCAAATGGTCAAGTGGAAGTTGTGAACAAGGTCTTGGTCACGATGCTTCAAAGAAATATTGGCATGCACAAGTCTAGTTGGCATTTGATGTTTTTCTCCGTTTTGTGGGCCTACCAGACCTCCGTGAAGGACGCCACTGGTTTCACCCCTTTTCAGTTAATATATGGACTGGAGGCAACCCTTCCCATTGAGTGTGAGATTCCTTCACTCAAATTAGCCGTCAAGTTTCTCCCCGATACTACTCCTGTAGAAGAGCGGCTTCTTTACTTGGAATGACTGGATGAAACACGTCGTCTAGCCTCCCTAACTATCGAAGATCAAAAGAAGCGAGTGAAAACTCACTTCGATAACATTGTTAATCCCCACTCTTTCATCGAGGGAGATCTAGTACTGCTCTACGATCAAGCTAACGATAAGCTGGGAGCAGGAAAACTCGAGCCAATGTGGCACGGGCCCTATATTGTGAAAAGTGTTTTACAAAAAGGTGCCTATGAGATGATAGATTATGAAGGCAATCCCCTGGACAGGCTCCGCAATGGGCTGTATCTTAAGAAATATTATGCCTGAGTCCAGGCGCTCTCTCTTTTAGTTTTTACATGCATATACTTTTTAACAGTGTGTTGTTTGTGTGCGTGTTTATTTAATTTTTATCTCAGTGTGTCGGCGTGATTGCCGCTTATTATGTCTTTTTCTTCTTGAACAGATGTCTGGATCACCTTACGTTGGTTTCGCTGATGGTGCTTCCCGTAGTACTCGCAATCTATCATCTGCGGTATGGGTGATCTATGATCCTCATGGTGAGTTAGTAGATATTCAAGGAGTGTGTCTGGGTTGTACAACGAACAATGTGGCTGAATATAGTGTTGTAATTGAATTATTAGCCGAGGCGATTAACCTCGGAATCCGCTCATTGGTTGTAAACTTAGATTCGCAGCTTGTAGTCCACCAGCTCAACGGATGATATTCCGTCAGAGATCATCGTATTTTAAGGTTTTATTTACGTGTTAAGTTATTGGAAAGAGATTTTGATTACATTACTTATCATCACATTCCAAGGAGACTTAATGCAGTAACTGATGCATTGGCTAATTATGTATTGGACAGGCATTTACACAATATGTAAATCAACAAAACACAGGAAGCATAAGATACAATAAAAACACCATGTATATATATATCGTGTGGCGCACTGAGGCGCTCAAAAACTAGAATGTACATGTTTGGATAGAGTCTGTGTTCCCAGTACATCTGAGACACATGTCTCTCAAAAAATATATACGCAGAAAATAAAGTCTAGAAGCCTAAGCACAGTGGTGTTCATGATAACACATCCCCGCCCGCACCAATTGTCTCAGCAAACGGTGGACGCAGGTCGGCACCCCTACTGTATGCCTCTAGTAAGCAAGAGGAACATTTGCCAGTCTGGCATAACCAGGAATCCCTTGGGAAAGCCCCTCGAGATTATGAATCAACTCCTCCCTCACTGTCGGTGGGTCGGCTGCAGGTTGGCCTCTTCGCGTTGTAGGGGATAGTCTGGTTGGTCGCTCTGGACCCACATCTGTGTACATATATAATCATTATTAGAACAGGAATGTATCGAAAAAGACAAAAAAAATAGAAAACATCAAAACCGAGGAGTGCATACCTAGCTGCTCCTCCCATTCCTCCCCCTCTGGTAGTGGAAGGTATGGGTCTCCCATGAAACTGGTCCCTGCATATGGCCAATCCTGGATCATGATGAACTGCCGTCGGAGCCATATGAAGAACTCAGGATGCCAAGACATCTCCTGGCCTCCTCCTCCCCTGGGCATCAGTGCTGCCCAGCGAGCCATTCTAGGCTCTTGTGGCAATGGGTCTGCCACCACAACTCTCTGAATCTGGAACAGTGGTATTCGTTCCAGGAAGAACGATACCACGATGGAGCCGTATGCAAACTGTTTCGTCTCAGCTCACTTGCAATTGGTGAGTTGCCTTTTAATGTTAGTAGTCACCGCGGAAGCCCAGTTAAAAATGGTCAAACTAAGGCATTCAGTCGCTAGGATCAGGTGGTTCTTACTGGCCTCATGGGGCGCTTGTACCCCAGCTGCGCGTGTGATGGTGAAAAGGATGGCTTTCAGTGTCAAATCCCGGATGGTGGTGATCAACAGCTTTGCACTCTGCTGCCCGAATTGTGCTTCGGGGCACACTCGAGCTTTCACTTCACCAACCTTCTCCCCAGAAGGTCTACTGCCCATCAAGATAGGAACCACCCCTTTCCACCACAATCCTGTAATGAAATACACGTCGGAGACCTCGAGCTCCAAGGTCTGATTTCACAGACGAAACACTTGGTCGTCTACGTCCCAAGCATCAATGATGAATTGCAGCAACTCAGGTTGTGCCCGCATGGATGATGTAAGGAAAAATTTCTTAAGGCTGCAGTCCCTTAGGGCGTCCATGCACCCTTCATCCTCAATGGCTAAGGCATCAATAATGTCATGTTCTCGCTCTTTCCATACTACCATCATTTTGACCTATTTTCTGCACCCACAAGGACAAAATTGCCTTCATTAGAACATTAGACAAACGCTAATCCAGGAAAAATTCATTTTAAATGGGCAAAAACATGGGAAAAATTGGGTCGCGCGGTTAGCGCGACTGTTCTTAAAACAGTCGCGCTAATGGCGCGACTCCTCTAGGTTTTTTACCCCATTAGCACGGGTCTGCACTGGATACCCGCGCCAATGGGGTGAAGCCCTAATTTTGCAATTCCCCCTTGCTGGGGCCCAATCAGGAAGTAAATGAATTAAAAATGGTATGAAAATGGAGCTAAGGGAAGCGCCTCTTACCTGGAACTGACGAGGTCACGAATGGTTGCCTGGATTTATCGCAATCGCCGCCTGAAGTTTGCCTCCCAAAAGGAATCTTTTCACTCTTCAAGAGGTAAAATGGTAAAAGTAATTTTAATTTTACATTTTCACCCTATTTATAAGTTTTTTAACTCATTTTTGGTTTAAAAAGGTTATTTTTGAGTATTTTAATGTACTTTTGGTCGAAAATGGGTTTTACATTTACTTCTTGTGCAGCGACAGGTCTCTTGCACAGCTTCGATGGTGAAACGAGTTGTATTTTATACTTTTTCGAACTCGGTAAATACACGAAAAAGTCAATATGGAGTCATCTTTTAGCTCTTTTTTGACTCGCTAAACGTGAAAAGATTGTTGAGTTATTCCTCTTGACTCGTTAAAATTAAATAGGAGGCAGTCGTTTTTAAACTCTTTTTCCCGATCGTATAAAACATGAAAAGATTGTTGGACCCTTGTCGTTTTAGGTTTGTTAATGGAAACGAAACGATGTGATATCAATCACTTTTTTACTTTTTCAGATCGATGTCACTACTTACGAAAAGTGCTCCTCGGTCGTAATGATCGGGTGGTTCTTTCGAGCACAGTTTTATACTTTTTCGGGCTCGAGAGACACAACTCTACGAAAAAGGACACCCCTGGAGTTTTCTTTTCGCTGTCTTTTCAAACTCTCTAAACATGAAAAGACGCCGAGTTCTTCCTTTTTCAGACTTGTTAAAACTTAATGACATCGGATTCCGTCGAAATGACGCTCTTCAAGCATATGCTATCCTCGTCAAGCTTGTCATCCAAAAATAACTGGGGTACTCGCCAGAAATGGCGGTGGAAATAAAGGAATCATAATCGTCGTCATCGGCAGTATGTCGCTCTTGAACATGGCACTGTTTGCATTTGTGTCTGGGTGGTGACATCTCATCTCGTTTCACATTTGCCTCCATGGGTTTGGGTTATCCTATTTGATCGTTCATCTGCTCATCATCTTGCCATCATGACCCCTGATCATTTGACCTCAAATACTGCCAAATCCGTCGTTGTGCTGCCGATATGTTCAAGGGAAGTTGGCCTCTGCAAGAATACTCAACCTCCCTCCGATATCTCACACAAAACATATTGCCTCTTTCCGTCTCGTGTCGATGATGTGGGATCATTATGGCCCACCTTCGACGAAGATCACTTCCTGTCGACTTCAGCTCATTATCCAGGAAGGTGACCTAGAGACTCCCTTCAAGTACCTTGGAGCCTGCATGCCTCAATGGCAGGTTCTTCATGTTCGACGCGAGGATTTCATCATTGGCCTCCGATCGGATGACTCTACGGGTGTTCGACACCGGCTCATTCATTCGCACACCGTGGATTGTACCTATAGTACCTTGAGGACCATCGTCATTATTGGTGGCACCTCTCGCGTCTGTTAACAGCTTTCATCGTTGGCTGGTAATCAGACAATGTTCATGCATGTTCGACTTTGACTCCCATATTCACGTGCTTGAACTTGTACTCTGTTCGGGTCGAGTTGGAGCGCAAGACCCCGGATTGTGCATGTTTTACATCCGGGTTGCATTTTGTGGATTTTTGTAATCATTACATGACTCATTCACTGGATGGTTGCGACCATACCTGAGTTCATTTATAGATCCTCATCGGATGGCTGCGTCCATGCCTGGGATCCAGTTTTATACTCTGTTACGGATGGCTGCGCCCATACCACATATATATCATGTACTTGAGATAACACTTGTACTTCTTTTCGCAGGTTTTCCGGCGGCAGTGTTTCAGTCACACATGTTCTTGTAAAGCACTTCACCCCCCTCTCTCTCTCGGGCCTCATGCTTTAGGGGGCATCTGTTACACAGTAATTTGTCACCGTTTGTCACCGTCCCTGTTACCCCTCTCCACCATCTTGGACCCATTCCGGTACTTGTGAGAAGTGACAAGACTTGAAACCACTTGCCTTATTTACCTCTAAACATGAGCTTCATATGCCCTTAAGACATCTCCTGCTCATTGCCCCTAAAAATAGCCCTTTTGCATTAGCGCTGGTGCCCTGTGTTATGCCCGCGCCAATGGGGAAAATCCTAAAGAAAGGGAGCGCCATTGGCGCTCTGTCTCAGAGTCGCAATCGCGCCAACCAGTTTGGGAAAAAATCTTAACCACTCAAACCTCCGAAGTTTCTATCCACCTCATTCACCAAACTAATTCCAAGTTGAGTGAGGATGGTTTGG
>APFE030155501.1:136395-149538 GCA_000404065.3 Pinus taeda
ATAACAATGTTTAATACCTCTCGGGGGTTAGTAGATCTAGAGTAAAGATGGATCTATGCTAGTTTAATTCCCCCATTTAAATAGGCTACATTCCAAGTGAATACCATGGCTCAATACCATGTTCCATTTTGGTGAATACCATGAGTCAACACCATGTGCCATTTTTATTTTTATTAATACTAATATTAGGGTTGATAATGTTTTTTTTCATGGTATTAATAATAACCTAGCCCATGGTATTTGTCCCATAGTATTTTGCCCATAGGTTTCACCTAAATATAACGTATTTTTTGAGTGTTCGTAGATATAAGGTGACTTATGGAGTAAATATAAAAAAATGTTTTATTTGTTTACCATACCTCTCGTTTATTTATATTTTTATTAATTTACCATATCTCTTTCATAAATATGGTATTTGGCCCATAGGATTCACTTAAATAAAACCTATTCTTGAAAATGGGCGAATGGATTCACTTAAGTAAAACCTATTATTGAAAATGGGCGAATGGAAGGTTGTAACTCCTAATTTCAAGGGCTAAATTTACCGTTTTTACCCTCTCCCTTAAAATAAGGTGGGCTATTTGACGTGATTTGTAAAAATGTACTATGATACAAAATATTCGCCCACTAAAAATTTAAAACCCCTTAATTTCGCCAAAGGGCGAACATTCGCCCCTAAAATTATCCTTGCTCCACGAAAAGGTAGGGTAAAGGTACCTAAAGATTTGGATGCCGTTAAAAGCACACTCAACAACCCGTTCCTCCCTGAGGGGGTTATGTTTGAAGGCTCACCTGTGGGCTGCATACCCATTATGAAGTTTGAATACTGACACCTCGTAGATAGAAAGAATTTCCCTCACTTGGAAACTAGTCAGCTGATGGAGTAGAGCACAGAAGGGGCAATTACAACACTGCGGCCATGGACATGGCTACGCGGGGTGGAGGAGGCTGGGCTACTCCATCTCCTATCGATTCCACACTTTCATCGGGCCCCATTCATGATATTTGTAATCAGACAACTGCTTTTCCTGGTGCACGATTGGTACTTCTGGCTAGAGGATCCCATTCCCATCATAGTAGAGCTCATTCATAGGATTTCTCAGCTTCCCTGTATGGGAAGGGACCCCATGGAAATAGCTGGCACAAGTGGAGACTTAGCACTTGCGAAGGCCATGAAAAAGAAATATAAGTTTGAGGAAAAATAGAGGGGGTACGTTATTACTAGTATTCAGAACAAATGGGTTTGCATTGCTACCCAGTTGTTGGCAGGGAAGGTGATGCAAAAATGTCGGGGCAATGAGGTACCTGCAATGGTCATCACATTTGTCGAGAAATGCGCAGAAGGGGTACAATTCAAATGGGTGAAGTTCCTCTGTAACGAGTTCTTGACGAACTGTAGGGAGGCCCAAGAACATGGTAAGACCTTCCACTACGCGTGGTTGCTCTTATCCATATTGTTGGTTTTAGGCAAATTTCCTGAGGATAGTTAGTTTCCTCCCCTTGACCAGGACTAGCCAGAGGTAGCAAAATTTGCATCACTATGGACGACAAAGGATGCCATGCGAATCTGAGAAACCAAGATCTTCTAGGTACTGATGGAGGTGAGCATACAGATGTAGATCAACAAATGGCCATGCCTATCCTCCTCGGTATATGATAGTGTGAAGAGCTTTGTAGAATTTAAAGCAGATATGCACCATGTGTATATTAGGGTGTAGAAGGATCCAGAGCAGACGTGGACCACACTCCCCTTCATCGCAATAGATGACACTGTTTTCGCAATGCTCGACACATGGCCAATGGAATGGCGTGCACCAGATGGGGTGGTGCACAATGAGACAGAGATTCAAAGATAGAAGGTTGCCACTAAGTTGTTAGTGCAACAAAAGTGGAATGACTAGCTATCTGAAGAAGTATAGGTGTCTTGGGAGGTAGCGAAGGCCATCGTGGAAAAGGTAGTAGTAGGAGGGGCTACTTTGACACAAGAAGAAAGAGGCCTGAACATGACCATAGGGCATGGGACAGATGGTACGATGGAAGGCATGGACCCAAGAACCACCTCTGCACAATTAAAAGAAGCCATGTGTGATAGAAAGAATAGGGCCACGGAAGAAGACCAAGGCTTCCAAGTTGGATGGGGAGCCTATTAAACTAACTGAGGGTGACCTATACGACATTAGTGACACAGTTCACAAAGTCACCAGGGAGGCACTCCAGGAGGCAATGACAGAGCAACAGAATGTGTTGGGGGCCCTCAGTGTGCAACTCTAGGAATTGTAGGTGCGCCCCCCATAACAGGGAATGGTAGCCACCTCTAGGGCTATGAGTACATCAGTAACCAAGCAATTTCTGCAGGCCAAAATGGCTAATACGTCGCACTACCAAAAGGAGCACTGACAGCGGAAAACACGAAAGACAGAGCCATGATAAGCCAACTCAATGGATTGGGCCTAAACTTGGTTGCCATTCCGTGAGAGATATTCTACCAGCTGCAAGATGGAGTGACGACAGAGCTCTGCACTAGGGAAGGATGCATAATATAGATGCTCAATGAACAAGGAATCAACATGGAGCAACTGAGCCTCCAACGTAATGAAGTGGTAGCGTAGACTCAACAATTGGATCAAATTGTCGAGGAAGCATGCTGCTATGTCCCCGAGCTACAGATTTCAGCAGACATACCAGTAGGTATACAGATCCATAAATTGGCCAGTGGATTTCGTGAGGTGAGGAAGGAAGCAACAAGGATCCAGTTGGACCTCAACTTGCAGATCACGAAGCCGAGGCTTAAGGTGCGTCCCTCTACCCTACTGGAGGTTAGAGAGTAGTGGCACTGCACCATTCAATCAGGTTTGGAAGCAATAGAGCGCACCACAAAGGAGTGCACAGGATTGTTAGATCAATCACTCACCACCCTCACTTCACTACAGGAAGACCCAATGCTACAATGGTTAGAGACGAAAGTGTGGGAGTTACAGCAAGCCTATGAAAATCTCCAAGGGACTGTGAAGATGGTTGCCCTTACTCAATGACTGGCCAAGATGAGTGAGGCTTAGGCTCTAAAGGCACAGGCGAACACTGCACATCAAAAGCAAGCACTACTTAAAGAACAGATCCAGCCTTGGCTCGAGGAAGCATTCATAATCACTTCCAAGATCAAGTGAAAGCTGGGATAAATGAAGGGCGTATATGCACTCAGGCAAGCATGGTATAGGACAATGAAGCATCAGAGATACACGCACAAAGGGTACATCGGATAGCAGAAGAATGTGCTACGGATGTAAGCGAAGTGTAGAGGTTTCTAGATGAACTTTGGGTGAAGATTTCCGCACCAGCCAAGTGACTCGGGACAGGTCACAATTATTGTGTTGGGGGCCTGTTGTGTAACGGATCCCCCCATAGTGGATTTTTGGGTCTTGTAAGCTAGATTTTGGGTCAATATAATGTAAAGAACCCACAAAATATGGGCGTGAAGCGTGAGAGTCTAGGGTTGTTTGCCCTAAAATATTGTAATTTAATATAGAATGTGTCTGCCTACCATGGTTTCCGAATAATGGGAATGTATAAATAGAGGAAGGCTCTAAGTGGAGAAGATAGGTTTTTTGTCAAATCTTGATCTGAAGTGATATGGGTTTTTGAATGAAATATTTTGCTCTGAGTCTGTAAATCCAAGTCATGGGTCGTAGTAGTAGAAGAGGATTTGCAACTGTGTGTGTAGAGGCCTGGTAAAGTCCATAGTTGTGTGCACGGACCCTTGTAGCTGAGTGCATAGGGCGGAGTTGGGATTGTAATGAAATAGAAGTTTAATAAAAGCTAAGTTGATTCAGAAATATTTTTCATCTATTCATAAATCTGTATGTTTATGCTTCTGTTATATGTTTATGAATTTCTTTACAGTTTATGGTTGCATGCACTGGTTATAAATATTGAATGATTGATAAAGATTACTGGGCCCACAAAATTAGGTCAAATCTATAATAATAATATAGTAAGGTTAGAGGATCTAGATAGCACCCTTCGCACTCTATACAGAGCTACACGAAGGTTAGACAACTGTGCGGAGCTGCACCAGTGTGCAGGATCAGTTCATGACCTTTCTAGATCTCATCAAGACATCCCTAGGGTGTGGAAACCTGGTTCCAACACCCTCCCATACTACCTCTGGTGAGACCTCAGTCCGTGCTCCGCGGAATTTTGCTGAAAGGGCTAGTAGTTTCAGGATTTGTTTGGATAAAACACTTCTAAACCTGGTTCAGGCCCCAACAAGCCAACACAAGGCTTAGTGCTCAGATAGAAGTATATGAGATGGATCGAATTATTTTGGATCTGGGATCTGATGCTAATGTCTTGACAAAGCAAACATGAGAATTAATAGGTAAATCGAAGCTACAATGGTCACCTATTCAGTTAAGGATGGAAAATCAACAAAAGATCTTCCCTCTAGGAAGATGACAAGGTGTCACAGTGGATATTGAAGGAGTTCACAATATTGATGATTTTGAAGTAATATGGATCATCGATGACAATAACCCTTATCTTGCATTTCTTGGAATTGACTGGGTATTTGAAAATTTGGCCATAATTAATCTAAATAAGAGATAGATGATATTTGAAGGAAACAATATGAGGGTAATTTTTCCCTTGGATCCATTAGAAGGAGTAAGATATACAGAACTAGTCAAAGAAGAATATTTCACAACCAACATAGACAACATCTATCAAAATGTCAACGAAGGAACAAGACTGTGTTAACCTTGTTGTAGAAGGAAAGTTAAGTTGGGAGCGTGACAACTCTTGTACCTCAGATTCAGAAGAAGAATTGCAAAATTGGAAGAATAGGCTGCATGAAGTAACCACAAGGCATTGTGCAACAATTACCAAATTAGTTTGTTGTATGATATTTGAGGTATGTACTCTACCTTCTTATGATGGATTAGGTGATATAAATAATTTTATTAATGATTATGAAGAACAAGTTCCAGAAAATGAAAGGTTTCCAGCCTTGGATATAACCCTGAAAGCTACTCCTGCTAGATGGTGTAATTCACACAAGAAGAATATAGGAGGTTGGTAGGAATGTCAAAGATTGATGTGGTTAAGAATTGGACAGATAAATATAGAAATGGATATAAAATATGACGATGAAACTACTCCTAGGAAGCATATCCAGCTATGCACTACAACATGGAAGGAGATTCCGCAAAAAGAATGGTACATGGATTCATTCATACATTAGAGACAATCCCTAACAACTAGCACCTAGAAAAAGAGCTTTGAGATGGTATAGTAAAATGGGCAAACATGGTTGATAGCTTCATATTAACATTAAACTTTGAGGATGACTATCTATACATAGATTTGTCCCTTCAAAAAGACAAGAAGAATATCTTTGAGAATGTAACGCCATTGACATGGTAATAACCTGATTGGGTTGTGTAGATAGAAAATGAAGTGGAATGATATAACCTCACTGCAGCTGAAGAAGAAGATCGCCACAACATTGACATAACAGAATTAGTAGGATACCGCAAAGTAACTGGACTTGAATTAGAGATACTAGACATGATGAAGCCACTAAAGACCAAGAAGGTGAACATAGGATCTGAAAAGGAACCCAAGTTTGCAACAATAGGAGACTACTAGGATGAAGAGACAGCCAGTAAAGCTATAAAGTTTCTTCATGAATATCAAGAATTGTTTCCCACCAAGTTTTCAGAGATGAAGGGTATAATAGGAGATATAGGATTCATTAATATTCCCCTTAAGCCTGATGTGAAGCCAATCAAAGAAATATATTACCGGCTAAACCCAAAGTATAAAGAGAAAGTGAAAGTAGAGCTTGATAAGATGATAACAAAGGAATTATTGAACCAATAGAAGAAGCAGAATGGGTGAGTCCTATGGTAGTGCAAGAGAACAAGATTGAAGGAGAGATTGATCATCCTATAAGCTTTGCAAGTGGAAAGTTATCTAAAGAAAAAATAGCTAAACCACTATATAAAGGGAAGGAATGGCCATGGTGTATGCTTTGCAAAAGTTTAGACACTATTTGTTGGGGTCACACTTTAAAAATTTTACAAATCATTCTACATTGAAGTATTTGGTTAATAAACTTGTATTAGGAGGAAATATTTGTAGATGGTTACTGTTATTCCACGAATATGACTTTTAGATGATTGTTAAACCAGGGAGATTGAATGTAGGAGTTGACCATCTGTGAATATTGGAAATAGGGGAAGAACCAACTAGCATAGAGGATAATCTTGGTCATGCGTGGTTATTTGCAATTAGAGTTGTAAATGACCATTTCATAGATATCATTTAGTTTTTTATCATAGGAATGGCTCCTTAAGAGTATACTACACAACAAAAGAAAGAATTAGTGGTTAAGGTAGCTAAAAATTCATTAATAGAAGGACATTTATATAAAATGAGACCGGATGAGATACTGTGCAGATATGTTCCTAAACATGAAAGACAGATGATTCTAGGAGAGTCTCATGGCAGCATAGCTGGTGGACACTATACAAGAAAAGTTATTGTGTAGAAGATTTTGAGAGCATGATTGTGGTGGCCTACACTACATAAATATGTGAAGGAGTACTGTTGAGCATGTGATGTATGTCAAAGAACAGGAAAACCTTCAAGAAGAGATGAGATGCCATTGATACCACAAGTTACATTGTAGGCCTTTGATAAGTGGGCATTTATTTTTTTGGACCCGTCAACCTACCTAGAAAGAGGACTAGTGCGAGGTACATAATTACAATGACTGATTACTTGACAAGATGGGCCAAAGCACAACTAGTAAAGGGTTACAATGTAGAAATTGTTGCGAAGTTTATTTTTGAGTACATATTGTCTAGATTTGGATGTCCGAAGATTTTGATGAGTGACCAATGGTCGCATTTCCTAAATAATACTATTGAAGCACTGATTGAGGAGTTCCAAGTTTATCATCAAAAGAGTACCCCTTATCACCCTTAGGCCAATGGAACAATAGAAGCATTTAATAATATTTTGGAGAATGCACTTACTAAGGTATGTAATGTGAATAGAGATGACTAACACCTTAGAATTCCAACAGTTTTATGAGATTATAAGACCACATGTAAAACTTTGATAGGACAAACACCCTTCAGGTTAGTTTATGGGCAAGAATCTATGAGTCCCATGGAACACAGTGTGCCTAGCTTGAGGATTGCAACTTTTACAGATATGGTAGACCGTGATATAATGAAGGAAAGAATGATGCAATTGCTTGCTTTGGAGGAAGACATATTTATAGCAAGACTCCATCAACAGGTATAGAAAGCAAGAGAAAAGGCCTAGCATGACAAACTTATTAAGCATAAGAAGTTCTAGGTAGGAGACCCTATTCTCCTCTATGACAATGAGTTTGTAAAATTTCCAAGAAAATTCAAGATGCATATTGATTGGGCCCATACATTATCAAGAATATTACTGATGGAGGCACAGTTCAATTAGAAAAGTTAAATGGAGAATTGATTCAGGGAAGAGTAAATGGTAGTATGTCGAAGTTGTACACAGAAAACACTACCCCTATAGCTTCGTTCTAAATAAGAAAGGAGAAAATTCTTAGTGCCACCTACAGTTGAAAGTGGGCATTAGACTAGAAGCTACGCATCAAAGATCTTCAACGTAGGAAGTTACTTCACTACAGTCTGGATTATGTCGAAGAATGTAGGAACCTCAACATAAGAGGGGTTGTTTTCTACACTATAGGATGCATCGAAGTTCGTGGGAAAAATATGACCGTTAAAATGGACAGCTAACGTTAAAACACACAGAAAGTTGCATTTATGAGGACAAGTTGACAACGTCTACGGATAGATATGAAATTAATGAGCACAATATGAACACAATTTGAGCTAATTATGAGGTTAGAAATTCACATTTGTTATAAAAATCCGCGTCCCACTTATTATGGTCCTATAATTTATAGGATCAAATGATGTTTGAATGATTTATTTTAATACTTCAGATTGTAAATAATATTGCATACTACAAATTATTTCCAAAAAAAGATAGAAAAATGAAAATAAGAAAATGAAAAGAGGTATAAAAATAGAAAAGATAGAAAAAGAAAAACAAATGATAAAAGAACCCCACAAAAAAATAATAAATGTGAAAGTGATGCAAGTTGAAGTGCCACTGATAGTCCAATAGTTTTGTAGAGAATAAATTTATGAAATTGTGTGCAACTTGTTTAAAATGCCACAATACTTATTTTTGTTTGAAACATACAGTTTAATCATGTTCTAACAAATTTAAATTTATGTCAATTATATTAGAGTGAATAACTTAGCAAAATAGTCTAATCTTGGCTGAGATTAGATAGGTAGAATGTGTGAATAAGTCAATCCAACAGTTTAATCTGGGTTAATGCAGTTGTTAGATTAGTTTAGTTGTTTGAAATAAATATTCTTAGTCCTTTAAAACTGAAAAAACAAACAGGTTTTTCTCTTTTAAATGCACCCTCATTTGTTTAAGTTACATTAGCTTATGGAAAATTGGATTTGTTATGCAATTGGTGAATATGGTCATTTGTCCAAAGTTTTGACTTTATTGTAAAATGATATGCCCAAGATATCATGTGGGACCATCGACATTAAACTCCACACACCTTACCTCCCCCAATCATGACCCCTCTTTAATCCAATGACTCTTAAGCCATTTTGGACACCCCTGCTATGATACTTTTTAATGGCAAGTGGGTCCGAAAAGTGGTTTTCCCCATAGATATGTGTCATTGCCTCTTGATTTCGTACCCCCCCCTCTAATACCACAAACAACTTTGACCCCCCTTGAAAGTGGTTTCTTCCACCCCATTGTAACTCACCTTTCCACCAATGGTCCCATGCCTCTAGCTGCCTATCCTGAGCAGCCACATCAATGATCATTACACCAATTCTATTGCAGCTCCCTCTTAATGCCTCCTTCCCGTTTGCTGAGTAAATGAAACTCGCAACAACTATTTTATCCAATGGTCTCACTCCTATTATGAACTATAAAGCTCCATTTCTACCACACTCACGTCCCTTTCTCATTTTCCTATTGTGTCATTACTCTTGATTCTCTGCTTTATTTCCTATCAAGTGACTTTTCGTAGAGGAATTGTCCCCACACTGTTTTCACATGAGATTAACAGTTATCCTCTACAAATTCCCTCTGCAAATTTCCTCTATAAATCTCTTCATTCTCATTCTGTTACCAAGATGGCCCCCAAAACTTCCACTGTGGTAAACCCCATGCTCACTCCACCTGTAGATTTAGACCACATCCCCCTCGTTGACCGAGATTACAAAATTACCAAGACACAGTGTGAATTTGACCTTTTTGAATTATGTTGTTGGTTTCATGATACGTACCTTGACCAATCTGATGAGATTAACCTCTAGAAGTCTAGACTACCCTTGTTCGTCTTCCCCCAATATTTCTATTTCCTTGATTTTTTCCTTAAATGTCATGCCACTTATCTCTCAAGTAAGAAGGCTATCATCTCCCCCAGTGGTGAAATCCTTTTCACCATCACCTATGAAAGTATAAACCAAATGTTGTAGGTCCCCTACAGTGACTCTATGACTCCCTTTTCCCTCGAAGCTCTTAAAGAAATATACCAGAAAATCACCTTTCCTCAAAGAGCCAAAATTGTTGAGATCTTCCTCCTAGAAGATTCTCAACTCCCCAAGAAGAAATCCCTTATCCATCTTCTATTTTCCCTCAAAGAACCAGGCAAATTATCTTCGTCTTATCATGCTTACTTGGTTGCTATTTAGATGAATGGGTAGATGAGCCTATTTTAGGCTTTCTATCCACTCTTTCTACAGAAGAAGGGCTATCTGTCACCTTTGACTATGGTCACTTCCTTGTAGGTGTAAATCGTGAACAATTCGTTCAGTTTTTATCTGAAGGAATGTTTAGTTATTCTTCCATTCTTATGTATATATTCATTATCTTCCAGACAAATAGGTTTCCCTTTGCAGTGCAAAAGCTTGATCAGCAAGGAGAGCCTAAGTCCATTATTTTATATACCCCCATGATAAAAAAAAAATCACAGAAATTCAGTTTTACGGAGTCTATTGGCTAGTTTGTGTATCCATCAACTTGTTAACTGAATGGCCAGCAGGTTCCAAGTGTAGAAATTTTGAATAATATAACACTTATTCACAGAGATTATCCTGATTATAGATTATTTTCGGAATGCATGCATAATACATAATCTCCTCTACCATTGATCATCAATTTGCGGAATTAAGAAACAATCGCATACGCACATTGAAACATCAATCACACATATCAAAACAGTATGTAATGGGGAAAGCATACAGCTGAAAACCCCCAACTATCTGTATATTATAATGATAGAGAACATTTAACAATACATAGTACAATACTCCTCACAAGTACTCAGTACTATCTCCACCTGCTACACACAAACTAGCTCAGATCCGAACAAGTCACAAGTTCAAATCTCCTCCACTATTTCCTTGCCTCTACTGCGCAATCCTTGTTGAGAATAGATCTGATCCAAATTTGAATTCCCTTGGATTGTACTACACAATCCTCATTGGAAATTTCAATCAATGATTGTGTAAATCTCATGCACAACTATAGTCACAACTGATAGTAGTCTCACCCTTTCACCCACCTCTAACACTTGTCTCCACTGAACTGTCCATGCACTGAGTTAAGTGATGTATTCTTTAGTTGATTTATGAGTTAATACTTAGTGAATTAATTAATAATGGATTCACATCACCCATCACTAGTGTATTTTTCAGTTAGACTAAATACAACTAGTTCAACTAAGTCAAACTGAACACAACTCCATCAACTCCTCAATCAACTCCACCAAACTCAATCACTTGAGTTCTAACTGAAGTCCATCATGCAGTAGCTCAACTAACCCATAGGAAAAGCCTATTTTCTTCTGGAAATTGCATGTGCCACATGCGTAGCTAGCTCGAACTGAAGCGCTGCAAGAGGATAAGATAATGTTTATAGTCCAAATATTATTAAGAGCTAATAATATTCGACTATTCTATTTTTGACTGGCAGTCTAAAAATAGACTCCGCCCATATGTCTAAAAATAGAGGTCCATCTATTTTTACCAACATGACCAATCATCCATAAATAGCATCCTGCAACTCATAGAACATGATCCATATGTCTAAAAATAGACTTTGCGCCAAAAATAGCCTGCGGGCCCACTTAGTGAAGGTGACTTCTTTTCACTAAGCTCCATCATCTTGTTGCATTTTCAACACCTAACACTTCCTAGCACTATTTGGCACACCTTGGCACCTAGCACATATTGGTTGCATGTCACTCTGGCATGCTAGAATGATTTAGAATTGCTTAGCATACCATGACACTCCCCTCTTACCACACCTTTGACCTAGTTATCCATTGTGTTTCCCGGACACTTGGTAACACTCAGCACACATTGGCACACCTAACTGCAATGAGTTTCACTAATAGTCAATCCAAAAACCCTTCCAGAGTCTAGCTAGTTACTTGTTCTACACTAAGATATTATGGTTAAGTTTATTGTATAGTGTTCAATGTGAAAATATTACTAGGTGTTTTTATCGCATTAGTTGGAAGGTGGCTAAGCCACAAGCATGACGGTAAGGTTCTTGAATCTTGGACTGTAAAACTAACCAACAAATATATGACTATAATATCTTTGGGAAATTGGAGTTCTCTAAAGAGATTCATGGTAGTGATTTTCCCATTGCACTAGACTCAAGAACTTGATTGTTAATTAGATGCAAAGAAGTGGTAGTTTGATGCAATAAATGTCAAATGTACAGTTCAACAACATGATGTAGGCTTACCTCTGACATCAGAATTCAGTTTTTTATCTTTGTGGTTCAAACCCCATGATGTCCAAGTGTGACACCCTCCTTGAAACAACACCCTTTGAGTAGTTACCCAGTGACTTCCTTGCCTTTGATTGCCCTCTCCTCATCTTGTTCACTCTCAATTCCTTCTCCCTTACTCTCCTCTCACTGTGCTCTTTTTATTCCTATTCTCCTTATCCCAATTTCTCTTCTCTTTCTACTTCTCACTCCATCCTTTTGGTTAGTTAGGGCTTGGCTAACTGGATTTTCCCTTTCCTGCCATTTTCCCTCCCATTTTCTCCCCAACTGTCATTTTCCCTCTTCCTAGGTCTCTTCTAGAATCGACAAGGGGTGAGGGAGGAGAAAAATCAATTCGTGTGTGCTAATAGGTTGCAAAATATCTCCCCTCCCGCATTGATTGCATCAAGGCCTGTAAATATTATGCCTGTGAGTGTCTGTGAGTCTCTTCTTAGGTCTTGGGTCGAATTATTTTTTCTCTTTCAACTATATGAGTTGAGCTATATGCTCTTTAAGCCCCCCATTGATAGAGTTCCTTATACTTATATCATGCCCCTGGTATAAAGACATATGTATAGGTTATTATGGTATATGTTGAACTTTGGTTATTATGCTCACGTTGAAGTCATTGAGGTTCCATCTAACTCCCCCTATTTAATACAAGGTTCATTGAATTAGAAAAATGTGCCATCAATAATTATAAATGGTTATCTTAAGGAGGACCATTCGTTGAAGCCTCATCAATGGAGATTGGGTCGATGGTTAGGGTTTTGATTTAGTTAAACACTATTCACTATTATATTTGCGGGCATAGAGTAATTATGATCCTCCCCATGTACAAAAGGATAACTAAGAAGTGTTTCCCATAACCATACAAGTGGAACATCAACATGTACATCAGGGTAACCACAAAATATTTATCATATTTATACAATGAAAGGTGATAGGAAAATATATACAATATATAGGTGAACGTACTAAGATCGGGACCATTAGCATCATATCTACATACTTACCACAAGACGAGGGTCATTAAAAACCCTTAAAAATAGCCATAAGGCCTTCCTATTTTGCATCTCCTTGACCACAAGGGTTTAATTGAAAAACACATAGTTCCTTCAAATATTTGAAGGTTGAGGCAACCACTTCAAGCCGTTGAACTTAAAGATAATCAAATATTTTCTATTTGTTATAATAATAATTCCACTATGCACACTCCTCATCCTAGAGTTGGGTAGAGAGGGAGAATACTTG
>APFE030155504.1:0-43041 GCA_000404065.3 Pinus taeda
TTCTAACGAGCTATCATACGCGTCAAACGAGATCGTATGCCAAAGTTACGACCCCGGGAAATTGATGTACCAATTTACCCAAAACGGGGCCCACAATTTGGCGTTTCATCTTCTAAGGGTCGGTTTTGGAATGTGAAGGTTTTCCATTGTTTCTCAATAATAAATAGGCCTTCGAGCCTCATTGTAACACAAGTTCGGAACAGTTCAGAGACATGTAGCCGCACATCTCTTCTCAGAGATAAGCTACCATACTCCTAGCTGGTTTATTTCCAATTCTGGTTGTAAGCATATTTCGGTATTTTCCATTAATGAAATGAAGTGTTATTTCCGCTGCATCTCTTTATTTATGGTTATCGCATCTCTGTATTTATGGTTATCTCTGTAATCTATTGCGTTCCTGTTTAAATCTGGATCACTTAGACTCCTATATATAGAAAGGAGGTCTTTTCATTTGAATTATCGAAGAATTGTTCATTTATGTAATGTAAAGGAGGTTGCCCCCTCGAAGAGGCTGAATTCTAAGGTGTTGATCTATCTTTTCTATCTTTTCTTGAGCTGGTTTCATAACAATTTCAGACTTCAGCCATACCTAGATCAGAACATTTTTAGTGTAAATCACGCGGTAGCATTTAGATCTAGACTATCCATGATCAAACCATATAATAATAATTCATTTCAGATCTCGATCCATCATTGGATCTCATCCTTCATCAACTGCATAGGTGCATCCTTAATTCAGATCAAGCAAAGCATCAAAAACCCATAACCTGCATATTTGATCTAACACTTTATAAGATATTCAATACTTGCACTCCTTGCCCTTATGATCTTCTCCTCATTATATAGCTTTAGGCCCTTTGTCAATACCTTGGACCAAATACCTAGGGTCAGTACCTCGGACCAAATACCTCGGACCAAAAACCTTGGACCCAAAATACCTTGGACCAAAACCTTGGTTTTCCAACATGTACGCTCTTTTCCTCCTGTGGTAGTGCATGTATATGTATACACTCTTTTTGTTTTGTGGACCAGTGTGTATACACTATTTTGACTAAGAGGACCTGCATATAATTCTTAAACTGCTTTACATCAACCTTTTCCTTTACTTTCTTTATTCTGGTCAGTAGACCTAAGTTCCATCTTCTTGTTCTTCTGTACCAATGTCTTGTTACTTCTGAATAGACCTGCTACACTATAATTTTCCATATTACTTCTGAAATGATTCCTTGAATTGCCATGCATTTTGTCAGATCTGATATTTCTCCTGTAGATTCATCTAGTTACCATATACAAGTGAGTTGTTCTGCTACAAGTGGGTTGCCATCAAGTACAACACATGTATCATACTACCAACAATCTCCCCCTTTGGACTTGATGGAAACCATGTTGGTGTTGATTACTGCAAGCTTTAGAAACTGTTAGAGATAATAAGCAACACCAAAATACTCTCCCCCTTTAGCATCAAGGGCAAAGGGTGGACCAAGATACTCTCCCCCATTGATACCAATGGTAAAGTGCTGACCAAAATGAAGACTTTCATATCTGAACAGCTGAATATGAACATTGATCATGCTCCCTCTAGGCACATGTTGAATTCTCTGATTAAACTCCCCCTTTGTACATGTTGAGATGCACTATACCATCCATGCTCCCCCTGAGCACATGCAGAGTCTGCAAATATATTTTCTAAAAGAATAATATGACTCTATAACTCAACTATGTGAGTTTGACCTCCCTATCACCAATGACTAATACATACATCAATCTCCCAACCAAGTGGGGATATATCAAATTTGACTCATCTACCCAACCAAGTGGGGATATACCAAATGTTTATACATGACTGAAATATAGCAATTATTACATCATCCTTCCCATGCATAGTGGGGGTATAAATTACATCATATGACCAAAAGGACTCATTAAAAGACTATGACAGACAAAGACATATTATTACATCATGGGCCTTTATATGACCTTTTCATCGAGTGATATACATGACATTTATAACAAAGACCAAAGATCTAAACAAGACCATGATAGTCATCAGCAACTATCATACACCATATATGATGATCTGCACCATAAGAATCTGTCAGCAACATCCAGACCCGCAACTTGTATATGTCCATCATTAGTAAATATCATCAACCTGTGACAAAGTATGTGGCATATAGATATTAACTCATCCTCTTGATCTCATCAAGATCATCTTGCTTCGTTTCCTTAGTAGAAAGAGCCTTATCATAACCTTCCATGAATCAACTAAGCATATGTCATATCTCCAAGCAGTAACACAAAATCATTCACATCATATCATATGTATGTGAAAACACCATAGTCATCATCTATGATCATAACATCATCATCAAGAACTGCATGATCTTTCCACAAAAACCCTCAATATATCAACCATGTATTATCACTAGGGAACATTCCACATTTGATAAGCATTAACCATGATAATCAACATATGTGAGTATCAAACCTATCATCATAAAGTAAGAAGACATCATCATTATGTGACTAAGTAAGCCATGTCTCCGAATATCCATGTATTGAAATAGATATGTCTTCATGAGACCTGTAATAGCACCATTCTCTTGTCCAACCAGCAATATTTATCAATATGCAACTTAAGTAATCATCCATGTATCCAACATAATGTGTATCCATCAAAGAGATAGCAATATGTAGCTATGAGCTCATAGTCATTTGTCAAGATTTCTTGATGCGATCAACAAAAACAATCCTCAACCACGTGAGAGCTAATAACTATATGAATCTTGCGTCATAACTACACCATATGAACTTTATGCATCTTTGAAGGCATGATGACAACAACATAATGAGTGACTCATCGTCAAATAATGAAGTTATGTACTCAAGTTTTGTACTTCTCCTTTTCCTTATGAAGATGACCATGTAAGAAACATTTGTACTGTATGCATCATCAAAAGTCATCCATAATCAGCCATAAATCTGATCTGAATAACAACTATGTAACCCCAAGCAATAGAAGTATCATCATCATAGGCAACTCATAACTGCAACATAGCATGATGTATCATTTAAACAATTTAGCCACATCAACCTCATCACCACTGATAAGAATCATTAGGTACCAGAGACTTCTAAACATAATGCCAACAATGCATTATTAGTAGCATAAGATATTCTCCCCTTGAACCTGTGCCACATGTTCACTGTCCGATCTAATCATTGCATATATCAGTAAGAAATATCAAGGCATCATCATGAATCAGATATACATCAAGTCATCAACAACTTATGAGGATCAAAAGCACTTCTAAATAACATCCACATATTGTAGTCATCAATCATCAAGACAAAAATATAATTGATAATTGTCTGAATCATTTTTCTGAGTCTGCCCCACTGCTTCTTTGTTAAACCAACATATACGTGACTGTGCAGCTTCTAACTCGCGTTTATACATGTCTTGTCTTCATGATAATTGCGTATGAGAATTAGGACACTGAAATTTCATACTTTCAGTTCCTTCTGAGTCTGTTTTGTCTGTATACTGAGCTATGCCACATCTTTCTATCTGTAATTCCTTCTTCTTCCATACCTTGGAGTGTGATGATGTTTGATACTTTTGGTATGTTGGCCAAAATTTGCTCCTACATTCTTTTGCTATATGCCCAAACTTGTTACAAGCATAACATCTTATATGTTTCATATTCCTTCTAAAGCAGTCAGTGTTAAATTGGCAACTAGGGCCAAACTCCATGTGGGTCGGCTTATTTCTGGCAGCTGATATTTTTATTGGATCCCTCTCATCGAGAGGTGTAGGATTGATCCAAAGATCATCCGATTCCGATAAGTATTTATGGAGATATGAATTTGTTTTGTTTATGTAATTATTATCAAACCGACTAGCTCTTATGTAGGCTCTAGAAGCCCAACCGACGTGTCTATTCATCATCCTCATTTTGGTATAAATAGATGAGGATTTGATATCATTTGCACACATTCTTGAGGTGATCTCCTCTCCACATCTTGGGTTTTTGGAGAAGGAGAAAACCAAAAGAATATGCTAGCCTAGAAGAAAACCTAGCTGCAGATAAAGCTCTAATCACAGTCAACGTGTTGCCCTCAAAGTGATGCCCTAATTCATATCTATGGAATCATTTATTTACAGGCTATGATACAACACAGCAAGATATTCACGCGTGAAAATATTCGGATGGTTTCACTGTAATAAGGATTCCACGCAGACATGGAAATTCATGCACCCTATACATTGTCATCTTCTATATGCACAGCAATGAACATTGAACGTTGGCAATGGAAGCAACTACGCACAGCAAATGAACTCCATACGTTGTCATCTTCTATATGCTCAGCAATTACTAATACACAGTTCTTGTAAATACTTATACGATGTTGTTCTTGAACCATACGCAGAAAAGAGGTAGTCAAACCACATGCCATAGTCATAACTAGGTGAAACCGCAGCTAAGGCATGGAGCTGCTGTCTCAAAAAGGGGAACAAAGATCAGCCGTAGTAAGCCACAGTCTATAGGGGTTAAGAAGCCACAGATCTGTGGGCTGAAGAGAGCCAAGGCATATGAAGCAAAGCCGCAGACAGGTATATATGAACCACGCTGTTTATGAATGAATATAACACGTTGTTCATAAAGGAATATAATACACTTCTCATTGAAGACCTAGCCGTAGTTATAAACACAATCGTAGTTATCTAAGGACTTGTCTACGATCTTTATAATACCCTTACACGTAGTTAAAAGGAACAACCTTGAACATAGTCAAGGGAGACCTTTATTACATTGTCTAGATGTATTAAATGGAAGCCCTAATACCCAGACCTGTAGCCTAATACGCAAGTCATGAACAGCATGAAAGTGAAGCAGCAGTAATACATAGCTGTAGGTGACAGCATGGTAAATCCAAGGCTATCTATGGAAAGAAACAATTTTTTCTAACCATATTGGACAGTGTAATACAATAGTGATATGAAGATGTGGACGAAGGACCATGTTACACACAACAATCCTGAGATATAGAACTCAATGTCTCATTAGCAAAGGCAACATCATAATCATGCACATTAGTAGGGGCAACATAATGATGATGATGCACATTAGCAAGGAGCTACATGTTGAATGGGCAGCATGATAGATCAGATCATGGGCAACATGATAGATAGGATGCATGGGCAGCATAGTGATCATGAGCTGCATGATGGTGCTACACGGTAAGGTGCAGCAAATGGAGGAAAGGCAACACTACAATAGGTGAAGTCGTCACCTTGGAGAATCAGTTGAAGCAGAATGTCTTCAACTGATCTCATCGTTATACAAAATGATCTATGCTAGATCTAGATAAGTCAAAGTGTTGACTTCTGTTGTAAATGTACTCTCTCTCTCTGCTAAACTTTGAAGATAAAAGAAGATTTGATCAAAGGGTTTCCCCACACATTGTGGGGTTTGTCCTTGGCTTGCGCCACATCTTGTGTCCTCTTGTCTTGGCTTGTCTTTTGCGTTTTATATTTATGTTCTATATGTAGTCTATCATAATGCTGATGTGATTGCTAACTGTGAAAATTTAAATAAATTGCTCTAGCATAGAACATACCTAAACTTAACATGGTATCAGAGCTGAGGTGAAGACAATGCCCAAGAAAGAGTGAAAGAGCAATCACCAAAGGCAGTTGGGACAAGACAAAAGGATTAATGGGTTCCTCATAATTCACCTAGGGTGAAGTCGAAGCAGAGAATGTTATCAAAATGGCGCAACAGAAGTTTCTGATGGCCCATCTAAAGATCACTTCATTAGGAAGTTCGGATCTAAGGGTGGAAGGAAAGGCAGATGCCTTGTTGAAATAAGTTAGACCGGTATGCAAAGGAGTGTCTGAATGGCAGAGACACATCTCTTGATGAAGATAACAATCATATTCAATAATCAAAGGAATGACTAGTAATGTAGGCCATCAAGGAAATGGTCGACTCTTCCACGAAAGCAAGAAACCCCAGAATCTCTTTTATGTACCTGATCGCAAGAAGAACCTGATGTCCATCTCGGAAAGGGAAGTCAAAGGTTACAGGGTGGCACTTATCGATGGAAAGGTACATGTTTGAAAATGGATCTTTCAAAGACGTTTTTGAGTTTAGGGTTGTATCAAGTTGCAGGAAGTCCACTGGGGACCATGTCCATTGACTCAGCACTGGAGGTTTGTGAGTCAGATGGTGACTAGGATGCCTGAATTCAAAAAGGAGCATGAAGGTACATGTCTGAAATGTATCGAAGGAAAATATTATAAGGGAATCATTCCCCTCATGTAGCAAGTCCATCGGCTTGGAACAACCCGAGGAGTTTGAGACATGATCGGGAATCTCATGTATACAGGTGGAAGAAAGCCCTCTATGGCTTGAAGCAAAACACCTCGGGCGTAGTATGAGAGGATTGATAGCTGTCTAATGCAGTTGAGATTCACTAGGAGTGAAACCGATCCAAATCATTACTCAAAGGTCATGGATGATAAACCTCTCATACCAGCACCTATGTCTAACGAGTGCAGACCCTCTCATTTATAGGAGACAAAGGGAGTTGGATTCTGAATGTGGAAAGATAAGCTGCAAGCTTGTGACTGCCTTGAGGATCTTAACTTTCAGAAGCTATATGGTAATGATGTTGGACCAGATTTGGGAAATGCCTTTGAGTTTCATAAACTCATTCACGTTGATGTACTTGGAGAACCTCCGTCTGGACATATGGGATGCAGTTAGCATGGTGAGCTCATATTTGAGCCTCACTGGATTGGTGCCAAGAATATTTTGAGATATCTTCAGGGCACAATCTCTCATGGATTGAGATACACTGCTGGAAATATGAAACCACATAATTATTCGAATGATGAGTGGGCAGGCAGTATGGAGGATCACTAGAGCACTTCTCAATGTTGTTTCTCTTTGGAATCTGCCTCGATATCCTGGATGAGTAGGAAGCAGAAGTCGGTGACTCTGAGCACCACCAAGGCAGAATACATTGTTGATAGTATGGCCTTCTGTGAGGCAGTCTGGTTGTTGAAGCTCTTCAGTTTGTACACATGATGAATACCACTGTGATTCTCTGTGACAACCGGAGATGGGATTCGATTATTGAGGAATCTCGTATTCGACAATTTCTCCAACAGATAGACATCAAATACTGCCTTATCTGGGATATGGTAAGTTGATGATCAAGGAGGCTCCATCGCACTGAGATGATGTACAAGACATAGCCCCAAGGAAAGATCAAATTTGTGATTTTCCCGAATGACTTGGAGTCGTAGAGAGACCTTTGTAAAAGGGTCCTGCATGTTGCATACATTGACATCTGGGAGATCTGGGGGTGCTTGAAGTTCTATTGGAGCAAAATATGACCACAGGGTGACTCACCCTCCCCTTGTGGTGTGCATTGGAACAAGATGATTCACTCTTGTGGGCCAAGATGATTCGCTCTCTTGTGGAATAGGATGATTCGCTCTCCTATGTAGCAGGATGATTAGTTCTCTTGTGAGGCCTGGATTGATGTGTTCTCCATGGCGATTGTAGCAAGATTGATGTGCTCTCCTATGAGGCCTGGATTGATGTGTTCTCCATGGCGATTGTAGTAGGATTGATGTGTTCTCTTGTGAGGACAGGATTGATTAAGTTCTCCTATCGAGGCATCCTACCCATGCAGTCTGGGACTCATAGGAATTACCTCTCATCTGATCAATGCGCAAGGAAATGAAGTTAGGGACCATAGTAGTACCAATGGACGCATCATTGTATCTACCGTACTCCCTATGCTAGGATGACCTCCATTGATCTGGGATCAATGATACTAGTCTGGGACCGATGCTAGGAGTTGTATATACTATTATGCTGACTTCAGGTCAGCTGAGACTAGTCTGGGACCAATGGTACATACTCCGAGACTGACTTTGTGTCAATGTAGGACTAGTCTGGGACCAGTGAGAGTCATACATACTATGACGCTGACTTCGGGTCGGTTGAGACTGGTCTGGGACCAGTAGTACACTCTCTGAGCTTGCGATACTGGTCTGGGACTAGTGGTAGGAGTTGTACATACTATGACGCTGACTTCGGGTTGGCTGAGACTGGTCTAGGACCAGTGGTACATACTTCGAGACTAACTTCGTGTCAGTGCAAGATTGGTCTAGGACTAGTGAGAGTCATACATACTATGACGCTGACTTCGAGTCAGTTGAGACTGGTCTGCGACTAATAGTACACTCTCTGAGCCTGCGATACTGGTCTGGGACCAGTGGTAGGAGTTGTACATACTATGACGGTGACTTTGGGTCGGCTGAGACTGGTCTGGGACCAGTGGTACATACTTTGAGACTGACTTCGTGTCAGTGCAGTACTGGTCTGGGACCAGTGAGAGTGGTACACACTATGACGCTGACTTCGGGTCGTTTGAGATTGGTCTGGACCAGTGGTACGCACTCTGAGACTGACTTCGGGGCAGTGGAGAATGATATGACTCATTCTTGATCAATTCTTCTTCTTCATAGTTCAGCAAAGCTGAGCAGAGCCAATAGAGCAGAGCAGAGTCAGCAGAGATGTGCAGAGCAGAGCAGAGCTAGCAGAGTTGAGCTGAGCAGAGCTAGCAGAGCTGAGTAGAGCAGAGAAAAGCTAGCAAAGCTGAGCTTAGCAGAGCATAGCAGAGCCGGCAGAGCTGAGAAGAGCAGAGCAGAGCTAGCAAAGTTGAGCTAAGTTGAGCAGAGCAGAGCCAACAGAGCTGAGCAGAGCCAGTAGAGCAGAGAAGAGCTAGCAGAGTTGAGCAAAGCCAACAGAGTAGAGCCAGTAGAATTGAGCAGAGCTAGACAGAGTAGTGCAAGGCACTAATGGCAGAGATAGTACAGTCGTACATATGGATCAGCAGATGGAGTTCTCCCTAGTTGAGAGGGAGTGTTAAATTGGCAACTAGGGCCAAACTCTATGTGGGTCGGCTTATTTATGGCAGCTGATATTTTTATTGGATCCCTCTCATCGAGAGGTGTAGGATTGATCTAAAGATCATCCGATTCCGATAAGTATTTATGGAGATATGAATTTATTTTTTTAATGTAATTATTATCAAGCCCACTAGCTCTTATGTAGGCTCTAGAAGCCCAACCGACGTGTCTATTCATCATCCTCATTTTGGTATAAATAGATGAGGATTTGATATTATTTGCACACATCCTTGAGGTGATCTCCTCTCCACGTCTTGGGTTTTTGGAGAAGGAGAAAACCAAAAGAATATGCTGGCCTAGAAGAAGCCCTAGCTGCAGATAAAGCTCTAATCATATTCAACGTGTTGCCCTCAAAGTGATGCCCTAATTCATGTCTATGGAATCATCTATTCGCAGGCTATGATACAACACAACAAGATATTCACGCGTGAAAATATTTGGATGGCTTCACTGTAATAAGGATTCCACGCAGACATGGAAACTCGTGCACCCTATACGTTGTCATCTTCTATATGCACAACAATGAACATTGAACGTTGGCAATGGAAGAAACTACGCACAACAAATTAACTCTATACATTGTCATCTTCTACATGCTCAAAAATTACTAATAGACAGTTCTTGTAAATACTTATACGATGTTGTTCTTGAACCATACGCAGAAAAGAGGTAGTCAAACCACATGCCGTAGTCATAACCAAGTGAAACTGCAACTAAGGCGTGGAGCTGATGTCTCAAAAAGAGGAACAAAGAACAGCCGTAGTAAGCCGCAGTCTATAGGGGTTAAGAAGCCACAGATCTGTGGGCTGAAGAGAGCCAAGGCATATGAAGCAAAGCCGCAGATAGGTATATATGAACCACGTTGTTTATGAATGAATATAATACGTTATTCATAAATGAATATAATACACTGCTCATTGAAGACCTAGCCGTAGTTATAAACACAATCACAGTTATCTAAGGACCTGTCTACGGTCTTTATAATACCCTTACACGTATTTAAAAGGAGCAGCCTTGAACGTAGTCAAGGGAGACCTTTATTACGCTGTCTAGATGTATTAAATGGAAGCCCTAATACCCAGACCTGTAGCCTAATACGCAGGTCATGAACAACATGAAAGGGAAGCAGCAGTAATACATAGCTGTAGGTGACAGCATGGTAAATCCAAGGCTGTCTATGGAAAGCAACAATTTTTTCTAAGCATATTGGATAGTGTAATACAATAGTGATCTGAAGATGTGGACGAAGGGACCATGTTACACACAACAATCTTGAGATATAGAACTCAGTGTCTCATTAGCAAAGGCAACATGATAATCATGCACATTAGCAGGGGCAACATAATGATGATGATGCACATTAGCAAGGAGCTACATGCTGAATGGGTAGCATGATAGATCAGATCATGGGCAGCATGATAGATAGGATGCATGGGCAACATAGTGGTCATGAGTTGCATGATGATGCATGATGCAGCATGATGGTGCTACACAGTAAGGTGCAGCAAATGGACGAAAGGAAACACTACGATAGGTGAAGCCATCACCTTGGAGAATCAGTTGAAGCAAAATGTCTTCAACTGATCTCATTGTTATACGAAATGATCTATGCTAGATCTAGATAAGTCAAATTGTTGACTTCTATTGTAAATGTACTCTCTCTCTCTCTGCTAAAATTTGAAGATAAAAGAAGATTTGATCAAAGGGTTTCCCCACACATTGTGGGGTTTGTCCCTGGCTTGCACCACATCTTGTGTCCTCTTGTGTTGGATTGTCTTCTATGTTTTATATTTATGTTCTATCTGCAGTTTATCATAATGCTGATGTGATTGTTAACTGTGAAAATTTAAATAAATTTCTCTAGCATAGAACATACCTAAACTTAACAGTCAATGGCTTTGTGACCAAACATATTGCAAGAAAAACAATATCCCTTAAAGCACCTAGAAGCTGATGATATTTCTGTGTGATGGTTATTAGATTGAACCATTCTACTTCTGTATTTTGTTGCAACATGTCCAAAATTATGACACACAAAACATTCAACATTATTCATCAGAGGAAAGAGCTGATTATCACTTCCATAGTTAGGATTAAATGATTTTATTTGAAGTTTTTCTTCCTTGGTTGTTGATGGGGTTGACCTCTTATCTCCATATTGAACATTTCAGATTTTGCATTAGAGTTCCCTGCCTCATCTTGTGAACTAGATTCACCTTCAACAATTTCATGAAAACCAAGACCAGATTTGATGATAGGAGACCTTTGACTACTAATAATATTATCCAAAATCTTAGTGCTATCTTGAAATTGTAAAAGTTTATCCTTTTCTTCTAATTTACCTTTTAGGATATTTACCTCAACCTGATATTGCTCTTCCTTTTCAAGATACTGCTTCTTCATGATTTCTTCAATTTTTCTTCCTTCTTCCACTTGTTGCCTTAATTCGAGAACTTCATTTTCTTGTTCTTCAAATGCTTGGAGTAGTTCTTCATTTTGCTTATTTGAATTTTTGAGATCTTCTTTTAGAGAAACAACGACAGCTTCAAGACCTTCACAATAGCTGGTTCTTTCTATAAGTTCCTTGGTTGTTGTGTCCTTTTCATTCACTTCATTTCTCAATGATGTCACTTCATCCTGCAGCCTTTGAGTTTTATCTTCCTTGTACTATTTCCTTACTTTGTTTCCTTCCTCTAACTGAGATTTTAACCTTGTAATCTCTTCTTTGTAGGTACACTCCCTTTTGTCCAATAGATCTTGTTGATCTCTAATTATGTCTGTGAGCTTTTTAAATTCTACCTCTATTTGATTTCTTTCTTTTTCACCCATAAGAGCAAATTCAGTTGTTTCATTGTCACTTTCATTATCTTCAAATGAATAGAGAAATGTATCACCAGAGGACAACAAATTCATACCTGATAGTTCTTTTGCTTGTTCATCTTCATTCTAAGGTGATTCTAAATCTAAAGAGTTGCTTCTACATAAAGGCCGATCGTCTCTCCCACTATCACAGTTCCTTTGAGATGTCTTCTTCTTTTGGGGTGCTTTCTTATTTATTTTCTTTCCCATTGTTACTGCAAACCTCCTTCAAGCGATCAATCTTCTGCCAAAGGACTTGCTTTGATACCAATTGTTGGAAATAACACTGGGGGGGGTGTGAATTAGTATTTACAAATCAATAAAATTTTCATTTCCATAATCAGATTTATATATACTATTTCAGAGAAGGGAACTCACGTGTGCACGCAACTTTTCTTAAGGTAACCAACGTATATCCAGTGAACTTATGATTCAATTAATTCATCATATGTTGATATTTAATCAGTGCATCAGTACTTGATTAAACATTAAATAGTAACCATGTGCAGTAATAACATAATAAACCATCACACATAAGCAACACACATGAACACCAAGATTTAAGGTGGAAACCCAATGTGGGTGAAAACCACCTGCTGCTGTCATCTTTTTCTTCTTTTAATAATAAGAAAATCTGTTTACAATCTTGTACTAGTGCAGACTCATACCAGAATGTAGGCACCCACCTGCAGAAGGCTACAACCTTCTCTCGTTCTCTAGCTTCTTCTGGAAGGGAGCTACAACCTCCTAGTTCTTGTAATAGCCAATATATTTACTAGTATGTAGGCTCTGACCTATAGAAGGCTACAACCTTCACTCGTTCTCCAACTGCTTCTAGAAGGGAGCTATAACCCCCTAGTTCTTGTACTAGCCGATATCTTTACTAGTACGTAGGCTCCAACCTACAGAACGCTACAACCTTCACTCGTTCTCTAGCTGCTACTGTAAGGGAGCTCCAATCCCCTGATTAAATCACCATCCATGACTGGCAGGAAGCTTCAACTTCCTCACTGAAGGCTCCAACCCTCAATATCCTCCATAGAAGACGTTTCATGAATTTTCAAACTAGATTCTCTTGGTACACAATACTACAATATGAAGGCCACGTTTCTTCCAATTTTCACGTTGGACCTATTAGTAACATTGAATCTCAAAATCAATCACCACTGCAAACAACCATCAAAGACATCTGCATCAACCAATCACTGAAACCAAATCATCAATCTCTGATATAACTGAAACAATCAATCACTGAAACCTCTGAACCTCTAACACAACTGAATAAAACAATCCCTGAACACTAACACAACTGAATCAACCATTTGTTCAAACTTAATAAAATTCAACCAATCAACTGGAACACACAGATCATTGTAACCAATACACAGATATGAACCCAGAACACTGCATCAACAACCAGAACTAACTGTAACCTCAAAAGGCACGTGTCAGAATGTATACGCTCCTTTAATGAGGCAAACCTGTGTGTATACGCTACTTCCTTTTGCCCAGCCTGCGTATACATCTAAAGATACTGAATCATAAAACCTCCGAACCAAAAACGGTACCAATCCGTGACATTCTGACGATCTACTATCATATTAGAAAGTTCTAAACAGATAGCAACAAGGATCACCCTTCTTTCTCAATCAATTAATCAATGAGACACAAACTCTTTATGCATTCAGTTTTACTTTCAGATCTAAGAAGACTTCATTGATAGACAACACTAAAATAGCAACACTGATCTAATAGACCAGTCATCCTTGAACATCAAGATTTTCTTTTGCATACACTACTTGGAAGAGTCGAGCTAGCGTGTATATGCGCTTTTACCAAATCGAACTAGCGTAGATCTACAAATGCTAACTTAAAACATCACAACTATTTTAGACTTCAGTCATACCCAGATCAAAACATTTTTAGTGTAAATCACGCGTAAGCATTTAGATCTAGACTATCCATGATAAAACCATATAATAATAATTCATTTCAGATCCTGATCCATCATTACATCTCATCCTTCATCAACCGCATAGGTGCATCCTTAATTCAGATCAAGCAAAGCATCAAAAACCCGTAACCTGCATATTTTATCTAACACTTCATAAGATATTCAATACTTGCACTCCTTTCCCTTATGATCTTCTCCTCCTTATATAGCTTTAGGCCCTTTGTCAATACCTTGGACCAAAACCACTTAGGACCAATACCTTGGACCAAATGCCTAGTGTCAATACCTCGGACCAAATACCTTGGACCCAAAATACCTTGGACTAAATACCTCAGACCAAAACCTTGATTTTTCAACATGTACACTCTTTTCCTCCTGTTGGAGTGCGTGTATACGTATATGCTCTTTTTATTCTGTGGACCAGCGTGTATATGTTGTTTTGACTAAGAGGACCTTCATATACTTCTTAAACTACTTTACATCAACCTTTTCCTTTACTTTCTTTATTTTGATCAATAGACCTAAGTTCCATCTTCTTATTCTTCTGTACCAATGTCCTGTTACTTCTGAATAGACCTGTTACACTGTAATTTGCCATATTACTTCTGAAAAGATTCCTTTGAACTGCCATGCATTCTGTCAGATCTGACATTTCTCCTGTAGATTCATCTAGTTACGTAGATTCATCTAGTTACCATATACAAGTGAGTTGTTCTGCTACAAGTAGGTTGCCATCAAGTACAACACATGTATCATAATTCCAACAAAGTTTTGGTATTTGTGCAAGAAAAAGACATGAGAGGCATATTAACACCTATCTCTTTCATTTTCATGCATCATATCATAGTTCCTCCACTTTTTTCCATTTCTAACCCTGCAACGACTCAATTTATTCATTTTTTCCATCACAACCACAACAAAAGCCCTTATTACCATTTTTCCTCCATGAATTATCAAATTTATTGGCTACTTTAGAAAGGTATTTTAGTGAGCATGAAGGACCTCAGTGACTATTACAAGAGATTATAGAGTCCTATAACAATCTGTAGAAATCCTACAAGCTCAAGTTCCAAAGTAGCAAAGGCATTCTTGAAGAAGGCCACATCCTACAACAAAGGTCAATGACTACAAATCAACAACATTAGCCAATAATTCACTACAAATTTATGAAAAGGGGGCTTGAGCAGTTACATGATTCCATGTAAGCTACTACAAAACTTAATATTCACCAACAACACCTTGAAAACACTTGCAAATGAAAAAATAATACCCTCCAATGCCGTGAAAGGAAAGAATTGAGTATGAAAATATATGACACTCACCCTATGAATTCATTCGAGACATAAGGAAAATGTTGTTTTTGCAAAAATGGAATAGTTTAATAACCAACCAAACTATTAAAAGTCTTAGATAGTTTGGCAGATAACTCCACATTGTCTAAATTTATTCCCACATGTGGGGGGAAGAATGAGACAAATCATTTATCTTTTGAAAAGGTGGTTTTTGTTGCCTATTGATAATGGGATGAAGTGGCTGTATGAGTAGCACAAAGTTCAATGAGGGTAGTGATCCAACTCGATGTTGTGCACTAAGCCTTCCTCATTCACCACTCAAAATCATCTCCACTTAAAGAAGGAATCGACTCAAGATCACAACCTATTTCCATTTAGCATTATGCATGCAAACAAGTCTTAAGAAGAACACGATGAATTTATCATCGCTACAGGAGGAAGCTACGAGGTATTAAGCTCAGAATTACAGAGCTACATGAAACAACCCACAATCAAATATAAGAAATAGAGAGTTTGATATAGGAGCACATAGTACCATTGAAATCGCTTATGGAAACCCATAAGAAGGATGAAAGAGGTTTGTTTTCTCAAGAAATTTTAAGTCTAAATTCTTGCCATCGGCTTCATCACATTTGGCACCAGGCCTGTTCCTTAATTTCTAGAAGTTATTAGTCCATTCCTCAGATTTTCTGTGTCAACATTGTGAACTAGGGGAAGAGGAATGGTCAATAATTTTTTTTAGTCTCTATAAATACTGAATGGTTTGATTGTGGAGAGATAAGTTATTTTTGCAATTTCAGTTAAATACTATACATTTTTACAAATTGTAGAAAATAGAGTCCCATGCTACCACATGAAACTCTGTATCATGTAGCAGCACATGAAAACTATATTTCCCTACTTGAAATCTTGTCCAAATTTTTTATAAAAAACCCCATAACCTGAAGACATTTTCATACACCATCAGGGGTGGATTTAACAAAGGAGAGCCAGTTGATAAACCTAAAATTCATCAAAATTCTAAAGTTGTGGTCATCCTAGAAAACTATTAATGGTTGGGATTCTTTGAAAATAGCATAGGTTTTGATCATGAGGTTGCTTTATAATTTGAAATGAAATTTCAAAACCCTAAAGGCTAAGAATTAAACAGTTTATTCAAGGGACAAGTGATATATGTTAATGAAGATAATATCAATAGGGTCACCAATATCCTTAAGGGGGTACATTGGAGTAAAGAAGAAAGACAAGAGGCTATCAATGCCAAGAGATGATTCTTCCTCCCTAATGAAAATATAGATGAGAATAATAATGGAATTATAAGGGAGAGCCTACCTTACCCTTGGGATGAGGTAGCCTACCATATTCTCAAATACATTTCCTATGAAGGTAGGTTGAGCATAGTTTATGCCTACCAATTTAGACTCCTTTATCAATTGATATTTCAAGAAAACCTTCCAACTCATGAGATATTGAGTATCCCATACTTCCTCCTTAAGTCCCTCAAGGATATGAGCACCAAGGTCAAGGAAGGTAAGAAAAATTGCTTTTCCCATCACAACCTAATTAAATCTATAGTCACATATGCATTAGAAGATCTTTATATGCCATCCCTAGATGGATTTTGTGGATATGGATAGACAAGCCTTTATAAAGGCCTGGGAAGAATTTGAAAAACCTTAGAAGAGTTCAACTAAGAAGAGAAAAGGGAAGGAAATGGCTAGCTCTGCAGAATAGAAAAATGAGGAAACACTAGAGGAAGAAGAGAATGAAAGTGTAGCCAAATTAGCAAACCCCAACACTCCCACTAGGCCAAAAACAAGTAGGAATGTTCAACAAGTTGTGTATAATAGAAGGAAAAGCACCAAGATAACATACAATGACAAGCCAAAGCCTTTTTCTTCTACCCCTATCACTATTTAGGAGACTCCCAATCTAGAAAAGGAAAGGCTACATGATGTAAATGAACAAAAGTTACAAGAAGTAGAGGCACAAATAGAAGAAATGAAAGCACGCCTTGAAGAAATAGAGCATCAAGTACAGTCACAAGGGTAGGATGCCCATCTATAGGAACATGTTTCCCTACTATAGGAGTAGTTTGCAGAACTGTATAAAATTGAAAAAGCAGCCAAGTAACCAAGGAAGCCTCATTCCTTTTTCTCTTTGCCATTAATAGTTGATCCTCCCCATGCAAGAACATTAGGAAGAGTGCTTCCTAAGCACTTAAATCCCTAGTTACTACTCAATGTGGAAAAATAAAATGTAGAAACTCACTAGTAGAAGAGAATCCCAATCTAAAAGGGTATGATATTTCTAAAATGGAGGATGAGATGAATAAAATGAGGGAAGAAATGGCCTTCCTAAGGCTAGATGAAGAAAATAAGAGGGAACCATTTGAGAAAGAGAAAAAAAAAAAATTTAAATCCAATTGCAATAGATATAAGGGTTGCTACAAGAAAAGGACACTCAAATTTCAACATTCGGAACAACTTTAGGGACTATGGCACACTTCTCTTTAGAGGAAATTAACTGTAGACAACATTCAAAGGCTTACTCATTATTTTTGAAATAACAATGGTGCTCATTTCAAATAAACATGATTTCATAGAAATGGATCATCCCTCTTCAAGAAATGAGAGAATTCATTGATTTTTTCCTATAATGTAGTATGAAGGACAAAGCCAAGGTTGTTGAATTCTACCTTCACAATCTTGTGCTTTCAAAATTGACTATAGGATTCAAACCCATATCTTGAGGATGCACAATTGTTGGCCCTAGAATCCTGGTTAAGGCATGTGAAGATCAAAACTGAAGAGGTAAAGAAGAAAATGGGTGGGGAGCTAACATAGCCGTTTTGGATTAGGCTTGAGCACCCAAACCCATCCATCCTCACCTCAACTCATGCTATTCGAGAAAAAGACCCTCAATTAGTGGAAGTTTACAAGCAACGACAAGTGGAGGCCATCCTTCAATTTGAAGACACTTTCAAATAGTTAGGAGAGGAAATCTCACAATATTTCCAAAGGAGATGGAAAGCATTTCCCCATAGTGTGAAAACCAAATAATATCACTCTCTAGACTAATTACAAGTTGCCCTTGCCAAGATTCTCTTGTATAATAGGATTATTTAGAGGCTTGGAGTCTAATGGATTAGGCTTAGGTTCAATCCACCCCTACTTCAAGGCCTCCAAGAACATCAATGTTAGGAAGAGGAGTCTAGGGAATGACAATTCATTGAATAAAATGCAAGTTTCCACCCAACAAACACACCCACTTCTAGCTTAACATGGGGTGCAAGCAAGTTGTCGGAGAGATGAATGGGAAAAGAAGAGAGGGGGGAAGAAGAGTAAGTTTCTCAAAGGATGGACAATAGTTCCACTAGGGGGTATGATGGGCCTCCCAAATAGGTAAGACATAAGTCCCAACTAACCATTCCTAGCACATAAAGTCTATATTAAACCTATATTTTTGCATTGAATAAATGCTTTCCTAACTTAATGAGTTATTAAGAGAGTCAAGGAGATTTTCCATACTTTTTGTGCCTAACATGACTATTGTACAAGATTTTAAAGAAATTTTACACAAATTTTGAGGAGATCCATCTAGAGATATTTGTGGGGCATGCTCCTTTCTATATAAGAATCCAAACTTAGTTGGATGAGAATAGTAAATTCTCCTTCTTGTTGTTGTGTGGTGATCTAAGAAACAAGATTCAATACTTTAGTGATTTTCCAAGGGAAAGAAATTCTCCTGTCAAGGAGGCTACCTCATGTCCATTTGTATAAATAAGAGGTTCGAGTAGCCCAATAGGAGAGAAGAAAAATATAGTAGAGCATGTAAAGAATAGGAGAAGTTTAGATTTCAAGAAAGTTTTGTAACTTTGTCACGTACAAGCAACTTTTCAGTTAATGGAAGTGATACTTTATTTTAGCTCTTAGTATAGCTCCCTTCTAAGGGTTCTGAGCTTCCTTCAGTTAGGGCCCACCCCAAGTGCTCAAGAACCCTCTTGTATAATTTCTACTCATGCATTTGTTTATCTTTGCAAAATACTTCTGAAAATTACTTTCATGCATGGTTACTTAGATAGTTTATGAGCAATATTTTATTGCATATTGTCTTAGAATTTGGTGATGATAGTCAAAGTGGTTACATTAGTTAAATATCATTTTTACTTTTCATCTAGAGTCATTTTCTCTACTGGTGTTTATTTGTTGTCCATCATTCACTATTTTTTGTTTTTATGCTATACCTTATTTTGCAACTACTAGAAACCTTATAACCTTGCATTTTGTTAGATTAACCCTACCAAAATTAGATGTGATGCCTTGGAAAAATGTATTTTTTCATTCTCCAAATTATCTTTAGCTTCCTTTCCCTCCAAATTTGCATTTGGCATGTTCACCTACTCACTGGACCGTATCTTGTAGCAAAACAAGGAATCTTGTAGTAGTTTGCAACCTACCTTCTAAACTTGTTCACATTTGCACCAAATTCATGATTTTCCTTCCTTAATGTATTGCAATTCTCTTTGAAACTTGAGAATGGGACTTAGAGGTAGAGATATATTGTAGATGCTTTTAGTTTATTTGTTGTAGAAACTGCTTCTATTCTGCAAAATTAGTGTTTTATGTTTGCAAGATTTTATTTCAACAATGTGTTTTCTTTCCTTGTAAAATAGAATAGGTTAGCTTTCATTTCGCTGCATATAGAGTAATTTTCCTTCATTTATTGCAAATATCCTAGGTTTGCATGTTATCTTTCTTTCAACAAGTTATTTTCTACAATTTCAGATTTTCAATAGCATAGAATAAACAACTCGGACTCTATACAACTAGACTTCATTATGGTATCTCCACCTACATAAAATCAGAAAAAGGAATAGATAGTCCCTATAGTACGTATAGTGTCAACCCCTCTTAATTTTGTACAAACCATGGGTTGACAATTAAAACTGAGATCCTTGGGAGTTGCAACATTGTTGCTGCAATGCTAAGGGCCATATGATGCTCCGTTTGGATACGTTATCTTTGAATGCATTTTTAATCCAATTACCTAGCTCAAATGGGAGTATATATTGATATATGGTTGGAAATATTATTCCAATACCTTTCCAATGGTATATGGCACTCCCTCTACTGCATTAGGAATGAAGAGCTATGAAATATTTCATTAGGATGACCCAACCAAAGTACAAACAGGCCAACCCAACAAATATTACAAGTCAACATCATAAATTAATGTACAAACACTAAAAATAAAGGGCATATGAGTTGATTTGAACACAATCCAAGAAAGAATATATCTGAGGTTGCAAGAGGAGACGAATAATTTTTGGTATGATTCTTGGAGTCTAAAGGTGGAAGCAAAAATGTTATTTATGGGGTGAATGAGTCATATGGGAATTTTCTATATAACTTATCTTTTGGGATGTTTCAAAACATGAATATTGGAGGATACATAAAGAAGATCTTCATGTGCCTGTGGTTAAAAATTCAAACCTGTATTCACTACAATTTCATAGATATGGTCTATGGAAGTTAGGCTTCTTGAATGCTCTTGAAATCTTCTTCAAATATGACAACTTGGATTTTTCACTATAAATTTTTTTCTAGGGTGTTTTAGGCCATGAAACTTGGACGATATAGATAAAATATTGGGACTGACCTGTGGTTCAAATTATAGACCTTGGTTTGCAATAAATTTGGACATGCTCTAAGGAATTTAGGCTTATTGAATGCTCCTAAAATGTTCTTCAAATAGATCAACATGTGATTTTTGCTATCACTTTTGTTTTGGGATGTTTCAGAGTATGAAAATTGGAGGATATAGATACAAGATCATTAGGTGTTGGTGGTTCAAATTACAAACCTTGCTCTAAGAAAGTTAGTCTTCATGAATTCTTGTAAAATATTCTTCAAATACACCAGCTTGGTATTTTCACTATAACTTTATTTTGTTGAGAAATGTCAACAAAAAATTCCAGTTTAATTTGTCCTTGAATTAATTGAGAATTAAAATTGAATTCTATTCTCATAGCAACTTGTAAATAGTTAATTAATTTTAATTAACTTAATTAGCTTAGGAATTTCGAGTTGGAAATCTTTCTATAGTCATGTATATGTTCTCCCTATGTTTTAGGGGTCCAGTATGCGTTTAAATTGAGTTGGAAATTAAATCACTCAATTTACTGAGTTAATTTCAGTTAAATTAGTTCTAAATTGTTTTTGGAACTAATATAGGAATAACAGTTAGTTGGTGCACTAATGCATCCACTAGTGCTACTCTAGTTAACTGAAGATTCCCTCATGAGAAACTCATGCATGTCAGTTCATAAAAAGACCTAGTTGAGACTAGAGTGTAGGGACAATGTACTATTAGTGGTATTATTTACTGGAGTGTAAATATGATGCATGCATAAGAGATTGGTCCTATGTTTGGATTGCATAGTTTTGGAAGCATGAATTCCCTTTAAATACAGGCTATTCATCCTAGGAATTACACAAGAGATTATGGGCTTGGAGAGCTGCTGAATAAACTAAGGATTTGGCTTGAGCTAGCCTATGAGAAAAGAGAATTGAGCATACTTGTGCGGAATTGTTCTAGTGAGAACAAGCTATGTATCTTCACTTATATTTATGATTTAATGCAATATAGATAGGAGGGGTTTTGAGTTGTGGCTTTCCTTAGGAAAACTTATTGTGTTATGTGCCATTGATTTATCTTCTTCTTGTTCATATTGTTTTCATCGATCTATTGGCTTCCACTAGTTGAAAATAGAAGCAGATTCTTGTCCTATGCTTTAGTACATTACATGAGCCTGTTAATCTACAATATTTTCTACACGGTATTGGAGTTGAAGACAATATACTAGAGGAGATTTCCAAGTTTCGAGTTTTGGCTACAGGTGAAATTCAAATTTGGAATAGATACTTCAGGATCGACAGATGGCATTCTATAGTTTGTGACTCGAGTATGCCTTGGAAGGAAGCTCAAATTTTATAGCCTGGAGGGACAAAATGGAGGTCATACAAGAGGATAATGGCTTGAAGGAATTCGTTGATCAAGAAATTCCTAAGCCAACAACATCGAATGCACATAATTTGGCTAAATGGAAGAAGTGTGTGGCAAAGGCGAGGTAGATAATCCTTAAGGGAGTTCGAGACCACATTGTCTTGAGTCTCCATGGCAAAGAAACTCTGTATGCAAAGTGGAAAACATTGACGGAATTGTATCAGAACAATAGTGACCAAAGGAAATTGGCACTGAAGGATAAACTTTGAAAAATCAAAATGGAGAAAAGTGAGACGATTCCAAAATACTTGACCAAGTTCACTCAATGTTGTGATGAACTTGGAAGTGTTGGAATCATGTTTCCAGCGATGATATGGTGTGTTTTACTCTTCTAGGACTCCCAAAAAGTTGGCATAGTTATCAAGACTCTATCAATGGGTGGGAGAATCTACAGAATAAGGAACGAATGTGGTCAGATTTGATGCAGGAGGAGATCAGGAGGAACACTAGGGATGGATCTTCATCAAAGACTGATGATGAAGAAAAATGTGCCTTAGCGATTAAGGCGAAGAAGAGGAAAGGGAAAGCTTCCCATTCCAAATTAGATTCTTATCCTGTAGGTAAGAAGAAAGACATGACGAAAGTTAAATGCTTTCATTGTCATGAGTTGGGCCATTTTTCTACAAATTTTCCACTCAAGAAGTCCAAGAAGAATTCCTTAGGAGGAGCAGTGGGTGAGGCTTTGGCCTCTCAATTCGAATTGAACTTTTCTCTCATTGCATGCATGGTGTCATCAATGATGGGAAGTGTATGGTACTTAGATAATGGAGCTTCTTTCCACATGGCTGGCGACAAAGAGTTATTCAGTGACCTGGGGGAGAAAGATCTCCATATGCATATCGAGATGGGTGATGACGGGAAGTATAGTGTTACTGTATTGGGCACGATTACATTTCAGAGGGCCTATGGGGCTCCACTCACCTTGAAGAATGTTATGTATGTGCCTAGGCTGAAGAAGAACTTGGTATCTATTTCCATGCTTGAGGATAGAGGCTATGATGTGATCTTCTCGAAAGGAAAGTTGGTCCTTTGAAACATAGCCACGGGTCAAGTAAATAAGATACAGATTCAGGTGAAAAATCTCTATAAGATGGAGGTAGAGGAGTGTGCTTCTTTGAGCACTAAAGCAGAAAGGGTGTAGAGCGGAGACGTTGGTGAGTTGTGGCACAAGTGATTGGGCCACTTGCATCATGGGGCTTTGAAGATATTGTAATAGATCTCTACCGGTCTTCCCAAAGGTACGCTTGAGAAAGTCGATACATGCAAGGGGTGTACTTTGGGAAAATACACCAAGTATTCCTTTCACGACAGGGACAGTCGAGGAGAGCCTATTCTAGAGTGAGTCCATTCAGATGTGTGTGGACCATTATCGACAACATCCACGACCAAACACATGTATTATGTTATATTTGTTGATGACTATTCTCATAAATGTTGGATATTTTTCATGCAAAAAAAGGATCAAACTTTCACAAAGTTTTGTGAGTTTAAAGAATGTATGGAGAAAGAGTTGGGAAAGAAGGTTAAATCTCTACGGAGTAATAATGGTGGTGAGTATGTATCAAACAAGTTTAAGAACTTCTGTGCAGCGGAAGGGATTATACAAGAGTTGATGACACTCCATAACCCTCAGAAGAATGGGGTGGCCGAGAGGAAGAACATAAGCATAGTAGGGGCAACAAGGACGATGTTGCATGATCAAGGCCTAGCACTAAACTTGTGGGCTGAGGCATGGAACACAATGGTTTATGTTCAGAACCGTATCCCATATCGGTTACTTGAGATGAAGACACCAGAGGAGGCTTATTCCGGTAAGAGGCTAGAGGTTGGTCACTTCAAGATTTTTGGGTCATCGCTATATTTCGATGTGACCAAAGAAGCATGGAAGAAGCTTGAGCTTATAACAGAGTTGGGGATATTTGTGGGGTACACTAATACACCTCACAACTATCGGGTGTACTTTCCGACCAACAGGATGACAATGGTTCATGGGGATGTCAGATTCAATAAGGAGAAGGTCATGCAAGTTTCCCTTGAGAGGGAGCTTGAGATACATGCAGATGAGGAGATTTTAGCTCCTAAGGTTGAGGAGCTTCAAATTGATGTGGAGAAGCCACATGTAGAGGATCCGAGAGTGGAGACATCCACTCAAGCAGAGTCTTCCAGAGAGGGAAGAAAGAAAACCAATGAGGCTGACAGATTGTCGGATGATTGATGGGAGAATGTGGGAGCACCCACTTCTTAGTGCAGGCAGAGGAGGTCACTTGAGAGGTATGGATACATGGCTCTTATGGGAAAATGTTTTGTGACAGATCCATCTTCCTTTAAGGAAGAAGTGTAGTAGTCGATTTGGGTTGATGTCATGATGGAGGAATATGACTCCATAGTTTGTAACAATGTTTGGGATGTGGTCCCGAGATAGGAGGACAAGTTAGTGGTGAGATCCTGATGGCTTTACAAGGTAAAGCAAGTTGTAGATGGTTGTGTGGAGAAGCATAAGGCTAGATTTGTGGTCCATGGATTTTCACAGGTAGAGAGGATTAACTATGATGAAACCTTTGTTCTTGTTGCAAGGTATTTGCCAATCAAATATATATTGGCACTATCAGCACAGATGGGTTGGAAGATACATCAAATGGATGTGAATACTACCTTCCTTAATGGTATGATTGAGGAAGAGGTATACATATAACAACTTGAAGGTTTTGAAACCTTTGACTGTGAGTCACATGTGTGCCGACTCAAGAAAGCATTGTATGGGCTCACATAAGAACCACGTGCTTGGTACACCATGATAGATAACTACTTCACTGGGTTGGGCTTCACGAAGAGTGAAGTAGATGCAAACCTGTACCACATAGTGGTGGAAGGTAAACCGTTGATCACTGTACTTTATGTTGATGATCTCATATTGACAGGTGATGATCAGTTGATCAAGTCTTGCATGGAGGACCTTGCAAGAGAGTTTGATATGAAGGACATGGGGCTTCTGCATTACTTTCTTGGCATGGAGATATGCCAAGGAAATGGGGAGTTGTTTGTGTCTCAGGGAAAGTATGCCAGCGAGATACTTATGAGATTCCACATGGAGAGAAACAAACCCATGGAGACTCCTCTAGTAGGTAACTAGAGGAAGGAGGATGCTACTTCAGTGGAAGTGGTGCAAGTTAATGTTTATAGGCAACTTTTGGGGTCACTCATGTACTTAGAAAACACACGATTGAATAGGTGTTATGCAGTTAACCAACTTAGTCAAGTGATGGTTAGGCCTACCAAGCTGTATTAGAAGGAAAAGAATCATGCGTTGAGATACCTTAGGGGAACTTCTCAGTATGGTTTATGGTACAAACAAATAGATGAAGTGAAGCTTCAAGGCTCTAATGATGCAGATTGGGCAAGGAGTCCATCTGACCAGAAGAGCACATCAGGAGGGATCTTCAGTATTGGGTCAACGACAGTTTCTTGGTACAACAGGAAACAAAGATCGGTTGCACTCAGTTCAGTAGAGGCAGAGGCAGAGTACACGGTTGCGAGTCAGGGAGCATATGAGGCCATATGGATGAGGAATATCTTAGTTGGTTTGTTTGGTCAACAGATGGATCCAACTGTGATTTACTGGGATAATCAGAGTTGTATCAAACTCTGTGAAAATCCAATTTTTCATGATCAGTCCAAGCATATTGATATCCAATATCGTCATCTCAGATATTGTGTATTGAGGCGGATTATGTTGTTAGAGTACATTCCCACGGAGGAGAAAGATGTTGATATTTTGACAAAGGCATTGTCAAGATGTACATTCGAGTTTCACAGAGATAGGATAGGGGTAGCTGATAATCCCTTTCTTATTGAGAGGGAGTGTTGAGAAATGGCAACAAGAAATTCCAGTTTAATTTTTCCTTGAATTAAACTGAGAAATGAAATTGAATTATATTCTTATAGCAACTTGTAAATAGTTAATTAAGTTTAATTAACTTAATTAGATTAGGAATTTTGAGTTAGATGTCTTTCTATAGTCATGTATATTTTCTTCCTAATTTTTAGGGGTCCAGTATGAGTTTAAATTGAGTTGGAAATTAGATCACTCAGTTTATTGAGTTAAGTTCAGTTAAAGTAGTTCTAAATTGTTTTTGGAACTAAGAGAGGACTAACAGTCAGTTGGTGCACTAATTCATCCATTAGTGCTACTCCAGTTAAATGAAGATTACCTCATGAGAAACTCATGCATGTAAATTCAGAGAAAGACCTAGTTGAGACTAGAGTGTAGAGACAATGTACTATTAGTGGTATTATTTACTGGAGTGTGAATATCATGCATGCATCAAAGATTGGTCCTATGTTTGGATTGCATAGTTTTGGAAGCATGAATTCCCTTTAAATGCGTGCTATTCATCCTAGGAATTACGCAAGATATTTGGGGCTTGGAGAGCTGATAAATAAGCTAAGGATTTGGCTTGAGCTAGCTTGTGAGCAAAGAGAGTTGAGCAAACTGGTGAAAAATTGTTCTAGTGAGAACAAGCTTTGTATCTTCACTCATATTTCTACTTTAATGCAATACATATAGGACGGGTTTTGAGTTGTGGCCTTCCCTAGGAAAACTTATTGTGTTATGTGCCATTGATTTATCTTCTTCTTGTTCATATTGTTTTCATCGATCTATTGGCTTCCACTGGTTGAAAGTAGAAGTAGATTCTTGTCTTGTGCTTTAGTACATTGCATGAGCTTGTGAATCTACAAGATTTTCTACATATTTTTATGATGTTTCAGAATATGAAATTTAGAGGAGACATGGGAGATATCTCAAGGTACTTATGATAGAAACTTCAGACCTTGGTGCACTATAATTTTGAAGATATGGTGTGAAAAATTTAGGCTTATTGAATGCTCCTGAAACTTGCTTCAAACATGTTAGCTTGTCATTTTTGCTATAAATTTCTTCTAAGATGTTTCAAACTGGGAAATATGGAGGATCCAAAGAAGAGATATCAAGGTATTTGTGGTAGAAATTTTAGAACCATATTTTCCAAATTGAATACATGGCATGTTGTGCAACTTTGTTCTTGGAAATAATAAAAAAGCAACAAGCTTTAGGAGAAGTAGACCTAGTGAAGGAAGAAACAACAAGTAGACTTCGTAATGGAAGAAGAAACTAATAGACCTTGTGAGGGTATAAGAAGAAAGAAGACTTGGTGAAAACATAAGAAACTAATAGACCTTATGAGGGTATAAGAAGAAAGAGGACTTGGTGAAAACTTAAGAAACTAATAGATATTGTGAAGAAGCAAGGAAACTAATCAAACTAAAAATCATATGGGATTGGTGTCTCTTGTAGGTTGGTGCCTACAAAGTAGAAGATGGGATTGGTGTCTCCTTTAGATTGGTGCCTACAAAGCAACAAAGGGTATTGGTGTCTCCTATAGGTTGGATCCTATGAAGCAACATAGGGGATTGGTGCCTTCTATTGGTTGGCACCTACAAAACAACATAGGAAATTCGTATTTCCCATAGGTTGGTGCCTACGAGTTGATGTAATAGTAGGTTGGTGCCTACAAGATATTTCATATAAAGACGTTATGTGGTTTTCTCCCATAAGGGCTTCCATGTATATCGTGTGTTACTATTTCAATTTATGATTTGATTTTTTATGATGTTCAAATGTTTAAGTAAAAATTGTCATTATATTGATTAACCCCCCCTCCCCTTTCCCTCTCAGTATAATTGTGAATTTCAATAGTGACACTTGATGTGATGATTAATTTATGGAATAGGATGATAGACATGTTGAACATTATATAATAAAAACCTTTTTTTTGTGGAAATGGATCACTAATTTGGTCTTTTGCATCAATCAACTAGATGTTACACCATTTAACATGGAAATATTCAATTGACCATTCATGTTTTCAACTAGAGAATGTATTATGCTAATATTTTACTCTAGCCTTATATGCTTGGTCTGTGTCCCTATAATCATGTGCCTTAGGATGTCAAACAAGTCTCCAATAACTATAAAATGACTGAGGTGAATGAAACGAGAAATTGGAATACCTTGGAGAAGAGCATATGTCTCAATGAGGTTATTTGTGAGAACCCCTAACTTACATGAAAACTTCGTTTCAATTATACAATTTACCCCCCTTCCAATGACCAACCCAGATACCTGCCTCCCCTCAAGTCTTTTGGTAATGCTGAAAACCATATAATAAATCAAATTAATTTGAAGTTCATTAGAATTCATGTCTTTGAAAAAGTTTGATCTTTAAAAAAAGCCACGCAAAAAGGTCAAAGTATGTTATCTTCGTATAAGATATGTTTAAAGTAAAATTTAAAATATGAGATGTTATTACATAGAGCTTATATGCCAAAGGTTAATTCCACCATTTGAAACCTACGAAGATATCAATTAAGAATTATTTTAATGTCTTTTAAACCAATTAGGTCACTTTTGAAGTTAGTTAGTGTAAATAATTTTACTATAAGTTTACCAAAAGGCCATTTTGTGTGACCAATCCCTTATTCATGATTGTGTTTCCACTATACTAAGTTAAATAGATAACCAATGCACCCAAAAACATATGTTGAAATTTTCTAAAAATGTATTTCCTCCATATGAAAATAGATGGCATGTCCAAATGAAATTTGAATAAAACTTTGGGAAGGCCATTGGAGAGATAACACTTTATTAAACATATCAAGCATGTTTATAAACAATTGCAAAATTTTTTATCCCAATGATTTTAAAAAAAGAGGTGATCAATAACATAACAAGGCTCCCCTTCCAAAAGGAAGGAAAATGAAGCAAGTTGTATAGAACAATCATGTAAATTAGAGAAGCTTAATTACAAAAGAGTATTTAAGTTTGATTTTTCACAACATTTCTATTTGAAACCAATAACCAATAATGTTTGGTTCACATTGTTGTTGTTCTGTATTTTTTAGGTTGAGAGAGTAAACACATAGGACAACATCAAAACCATTTTGGAAGCTGGGATCTATCCCTGCCATCTTCAGAGAGGGATCTCTATGTAAAATTTAGCTTTGTTTTTTGTGAATTTTAGGCTAGTTATAATTGCATTAATTGTTTTGATTGAATGGGTTGGTTGATTTAATTGTTATAATTCCATTGGGCTATGGAGTCTAAAGATTTAACTGGATTTGCATCAAATTTTAGAGGAGTTTCACATGGAAAGCTAGGTTGCACTAATTGGATCTTTCATAAATTTAAATGGATTATGAGACAACAGAAATGTAAGATTCAGTAGAAATTAAGGAGCAATTAAGAATTCCTTAATTTGACTTTAGCAGAAAACATGTAAACTATTAACAGCCAGAATAGGGTGCCCCATGTAACATGTCCTATTCATCACAATTTCTGTTAAGTAATTGAGATTTTCATAAATTAGAGAGAAAGAAAAGAGTGATCAAACACATAAACTAAAGAAAAACATCACCATTTGGTACACCACATGAATCCCATGAAAATGTCATTGTATTATTGATGCATCCAGCAATTGGGAAATTACAATTTTTGCAAAGGAAAATTATATTCAAAAATCAACCCTTAATACTTCAAACAATGAAGTATTTATACAAATAATTACAAAATCATTACAAAATCGTTGTCTCAACCGACATTGTATTATTAACCTTATTATAAACAATAAAATTTATCTTTGGCAGAAAAATAGGCAACGTAAATAACTGCATGGAAAGGCAGCTCTGTTTTGGTGGATTTGGTTGATGAATCAGCCTCAAAACTGTGTTGCGCTGATGTGCTAGCTATTACGCTGGTTGTTGTGCAGTCTGTTGTGTTTACTGCATCTGAATTACCTTTTAATCCAGTAAGTCACATAATTATTCCAACCTTTTTTTATCTAGTATGGTTAATTTAATTACCCTTCGGTAAACCTCATCAATCTCAATGTATTTGGAAAATGTTGGTTTTACTGGGAAGATATGTTTTACTTCATTCTGAATATAGAAGTCATTTACAATAGTTTCTAAAAATGCTCTTGCTGTCATACTGCCTCTTATGCCACTGAAATTGACATTGCTTCTAGCCACTTCCTTCATCTTCAGAACATAATCTTCTTGAGTGATCAATTTATCATTAATCACATATATGCTAGGAAACCCTTTCTAGATTAATGCTTCAATTCTGTTACAAAACATGTTCACTCCCAACTCTAGTGTCTCACACCTTTCTTCCAATTGATCAACAAGGTTTCTCTTAGTCAAGACTTTCTTGACTTCCAAGATGGCCGCAGTCCTATCAGTGATTCCTAACTCTTCAAGTTCATATTTAGTTATTGAATTTAGGCTTCTATGATCCATATCAAATTTTTGAAGATTCTTCGGCGAAAATTACATAGAGATACTTTTGTCGACACGTTTTGAACCAACCAGTGTGGTTCATCCTCAGGACAAGTTGAATGAGCAGATCCTGCTTTGCACATTAAATAGACAGGGCAGAATATCCCATGACCCAATTTTCCAGAGAAGGTAATAGCTAAAAAGACAACAACTAGATTTGATTGGGAAACGACTAGTTTGACTTTGATAAGGGGTAAAAACTTTATTTATTTAAATAAGTTAATACGGCTATAAATGTAAGTGGACCATTATAAATATATATTAGAATTAATATATTATCCTAAATTAAATTATTTTCAAAAATATTAAAAATAGAGTGATCTATAAATAGTTAATTAAATTTTAATATAAGTTAAAGGGACATATATAAAGGGGAGGAGAGATGGCCGTCCCTGAAGTTTTCCCCTGCTCTTGTTATGAAACCACAGATAATGAGGTCGTTGGCGGTGGCGTTGCAGGGCTGGCCACAGCCATTGCCCTCCGTTGGACCGGCCTCAAGAGCGAGGTTCTGGAGCGCTCTGTCATTTTTCGAGTTGTCGGCACGGGTTTGGCTGTGCGGCCATATGCCTGGAAAATACCTGAAGTTCCTCGCATAGCAGATACCCCTCGCCCATGTTTTTATCTGTTTGTTGGGCCAAATATGTCAAAGGCGGAACTGGAGGTGAAGCTCGCCAAAAGGCTCGAGATCAGGGATCTGCACATAAAAATTGCTTTTGGGTTCAGAATCCACCTCGGAGGCGGGAAATTGTCAGGGTTTGGCTTTATCGCTCACGCCAACATTGTCCCTCTCTTCACGCATTCTGCATGCAAAGACGGGGGACTCCCTGCTGCAGATCTGACCCATTACATATCTGCATGGCCAAAACCCAGCAGATCTAGGATGGATCTACCCGATCTGTGCCCCAAACTGAGAAATAGGAGGCCAGATCTGGGACTACAGCCTGATCCCAGGCGGCAGAACGAAGACATCAACCCTAGATCGAGCAGAGTTTCTGCAGATCTAGTTATGCATAAGGGAAAACGAACCAAAATGGAGCCAGATCTGAAACTACGCCATCAGCCAGAGCAGGTAACAAATCCTTGTTTTCAGATTCTGATTAAACCCCCTCAGGGGAAAACTCGTTTAGTTTGGGTTCATTCAGGAGACACCTCCATGCATTTGAAACAACAAATAAGGGCAGAAATGGGATTCCCAGTTCAGGCCCAGCATCTGGTCAGTGGAAGGCGGTCCCTTCAGGACTGTAGATCGTTGGAAATCTACGAGATTGGGCCAGGATCAATCATTACCTTAAATCTCAGATTAAGAGGGGGGGCTCTGCCTCAGGGATAGACAAGCTCCTCAGGGGGAGACAAAGGGAATAAAGCTGCAGACCAACACCAACCAAAGGGATCCTACAAAAACATCTTACAGGGCAGCAGGAATTCAGGGTTCGCTCTGGGTAGCAGGAATTCAGGGCCCTCTCCAGGCCACGGCGGATCCCTGCCCAGGCCATACATAGTTGATCAATCAGAAGAAACCCCAGCTTTAAACTTAGACTCGTCAGGGATTGATGATGTCGTTAAGGACTATGAAACACAAGCTCTAATTTGTTGTTTCAACAGTTTCTGGCCAAAACCCTTGGATCTATTCCATTGGATCTTCACCAGTTGGACCATGGAATGTGAAATCCACCTATGTTCAAAAGGGTTCTTCATAGTAAAATTTACATCCAAGGAAGTCAGAGATACAGTCATAAGTACAGGGCCATGGTTCTGGGGAACATCGGGGTTGCTTGTGACCCCATGGTTCCCAGATTTTGATCCAAATAAAATGACTGTAACCAAAATGCCAGTTTGGGTTAGACTATACAATCTTCCACTGCACTTTTGGCATGAACGAGTGCTGGAAGGTATTGGGAACAACATAGGGAAATATGTCAAAACAGATCTGGAAAGGATCGATGAAAGGATCTACACTTTCGCACAGATCTGTGTGGAAGTAGATCTAAGTAAAGGGTTGCCGGACAACATAAGGCTTGTCTACAAACAACAGAACTGGCTACAGGTACTAGATTATGAAAACACCGCCTTCAGATGCAGGCTCTGTAGGCAGACAAGACACTTACAAAGTTCATGTCCAGAAGCCAAGAATAAAAAAAACCAGAAAGGGAAGCAGAAAAAAGGATGGTATTTCTCACCCCCAGATTCAGAGGACGAAGAATCAGAAGTAGCAGAGGAAGAGAACCCAGCAGAGAAAACCGAGGTATCTCAAGAAATGGAGAATCAGAAGGAAACCCCATCAGACAACAAGGCAGAAAAGTCTAGCATGGCTCCTAGCACGGGAGGCAACAAACGGAACCATCACTCAGACACTTCAGATTCAGACAAAGAAACTGGCCCTCAGAATACAGAAACACAGATAGTCATTGCTTCGATCGAGCCCTCACAAGGAGAGTGGCGTAAGGTCGAAAAGAAAAAGGGGAGAAAAACTTGAAGCGTGAGTCCTGCTCACTGCCGGAATTCAGTTTTTTCTGCCCTTTCTCTACTTCTTTTCTCTTTTTCTTATTTCTTTGTGCACGTTAGTTCGCTAACGTTGCGTGGGGTGCGAAAGCACTTGAGCCCTTGCGGCAACTTACGGCATGTTTCAGTACATCTGCTAGTGTAACTTTTCATTATTTTTTAATAAAAAGTTACTGTTTTTTTCCTTGGAAAAAAGGGACATATATAATATATATTTAAATAAATTAACTTAAAATTGTTAGAATAAGTAAAACACAAAAAATACATTAATTTAAAATTGTTAGATATCCAAGTTCTTATATAAATATTAGTTAGTTATAAAAATAGAGTAATAGTTAATTATATTTTAATTAAAATATAAGTTAAAGGAATTAAAATAAAATTAATTTTATATTCATAGTCAAGAGCTTTTAAAATTATAAGTGTTAGAAAATTATTAGAAATTAATTAATAATCTATTTAAATAGTATATTAGTTTTAAATAATTATAAAATAGATTAATTTAATTTAATTTCATAAATTAATTATAAAAATAAATTAGTTTAAATTAATCATCAAAGAGTTTTTTAATTGTTAGAAAGATATTTTAATAGCTTTTTATAAATTAAAATACAATTAATTTTATATTTATAGTCAGATTTTTTTTTAAGAAATATAAATATTCAAGCATTAAATAATATTAAAAAATTAAATTAATAGTCAATTTAAATGGTATATTAATTAATTATAAAATAGATTAATTTTAATTTAATTTTATCGATTAATTATAAAATAAATTAAGTTTAAATTAATCGTCAAAGAGTTTTTAAATGAATAAAATATTAGAGAATTCAAGTGTTAGAAAAATATTAACATATTAAAAATTAATTAAAAGCTAATTGAAGGGAGGGGGAGAAAAGGAAGAGAAATACTAGGAGGAGAGGGCTGGGACCCAGCAAGTACTGATCTTCTAGCCATCCTCTCTATTGAGATTGTTCGGCCTTTTTTCAATCTCAAGGGCTTCCCTAAACTTCCGATGATGGAATTGCGACACTCTAGCAATCACACTAGCTTCCTCAATGCAGACATGATGATTGGTTTTCTCCACATGCTTTGCTAAAGCGGAAGACTTGGTTCTCATATGCTTAAGGTCAGCTGCATGCTCACTAATCTTTTGATTAATGGAGCGACCAATCTCACCAATATAGGGAGTCCCACATGAACAGGGAATAATATAAACCCCTTTCAGTTTTGAAGGTGAGTTCTTTGAGCAAACCTGTGGGGTTGCCATGGGCTCACCCCTATCCCCTGTAATTGCCAATTTGTTTATGGAAGATTTTGAATCTGAAGCTCTAAACTCAGCCCGCGTTCTGCCCAAGCTTTGGAAAAGACATGTAGATGACACTAATGTCATCTGGTCTCATGGCCAAGAGGAGTTGGATCTCTTCTTCGACCATCTCAATAGTCAATCCTCGGCCATTAAGTTCACTAAGGAACAAGAAGTCGATGGTTGCCTCCCTTTCCTTGATATTCTTATCTCTAAGAATAAGGATGGTTCCCTCTCCCACCGAGTGTTTCGTAAGAAAACTCATACGAAGCAGTATCTTCATGCTAGTTCCCACCATTTCCCGGCCCAGAAGTTGGGGGTTCTCAACACCCTTGCGACTTGAGCCTTAAGGATCTCTAATGAAAAGAGCTTTGAGGAGGAGAAATCCCATCTCCTTAATGTCTTTGTAGAGAACATTTATAGAAACACTTGGGACAAAAGACTTTCCTCAAAGCTGCTAAGAATTCGTTAACCAAAAGAGGACCTAAAGAACGGATTGTTGGTGTACATCTTCCATTTTTTCAAGGGACCACGAACAAGATTGCGAGGATTCTTAAGAAGCATAATGTCCCCACAACATTTAGACCTCTTAACACCATTCGTAAGTCCCTCAGATCCGTGAAGGATCCTATTGACCCCAAGGACATGAAAGGGGTTTATATTATTCCCTGTTCATGTAAGACCCCCTATATTGGTGAGAATGGTCGCTCCATTAATCAAAGGATTAGTGAGCACACAGCTGACCTTAAGCATATGAGAACCAAGTCTTCCGCTTTAGCAGAGCATGTGGAGAAAACCAATCATCATGTCTGCATTGAGGAAGCTAGTGTGTTTGCTAGAGTGTCACAATTCCATCATCGGAAGTTTAAGGAAGCCCTTGAGATTGAAAAAAGGTCAAACAATCTCAATAGAGAGGATGGCTGGAAGATCAGTAGTTGTTGGGTCCTAGCCCTCTCCTCCTAGTAGTTCTCTTCCTTTTCTCCCCCTCCCTTCAATTAGCTTTTAATTAATTTTTAATATGGTAATTTTTCTAACACTTGAATTCTCTAATATTTTATTCATTTAAAAACTCTTTGACGATTAATTTAAACTTAATTTATTTTATAAATTACGATAAATTAAATTAAAATTAATCTATTTGAATAATTAATAGATAACTATTTAAATTGACGATTAAATTAATTCTAATAATTTTACGCTGATCTTTATATTTCTAGAAAAAAAAAAATTTGAACTATGAATATAAAATAATTGTAGTTTTAATTTATAAAAAAGTTATTAAAATATTTTCTAACAATTAAAAACTCTTGGATGATATTTTAACGTAATTTATTATAAATTAATTTAAATTAATCTAATTTATAATATTAAAACTAATATACTATTTAAATAGATTATTAATTAATTTCTAATAATTTTCTAACACTTATAATTTTAAAAGCTCTTGACTATGAATATAAAATTAATTTTATTTTAATTCCTTTAACTTATATTTTAATTAAAATATAATTAACTATTACTCTATTTTTATAACTAACTAATATTTATATAAGAATCTGGAGTAGTATAACATGTCTGTAAATTCTAATGTATTTTTTGTGTTTTACTTATCTAAACCAATTTTAGACTTAATATTTTACATATACTATTTATATATGTCCCTTTACATATATTAAAATTAATTAAACTATATATAGATTCACCTCTATTTAATATTTTGAACAATACTTGAATTAGATTAATATATTCAATTCTAATATATATTTATAATGGTCCACTTATGTTTATAACTGTATTAACTTATTTAAATAAATAAAGTTTTTACCCCTTATCAAAGTCAAACTAGCCGTTTCCCGGTCAAATCTAGCTGTTGTCTTTTTAGTCATTACCTTGTCTGGAAAATTGGGTCATGGGATATTCTGCCCTCTCTATTTAATGTGCAAAGCGGGATCTGCTAATTCAACTTGTCTTGACGATGAACCACACTGGTTGGTTCGAAACGCATCGACAAAAGTATCTCTATGTGATTTTTGCCGAAGAATCTTCAAAAATTTCATATTTAGTTTTCAAATTCAGGAATGTCATGATATTGGAGGCTTCTGTGGGCATATCTCCCAGTTTTTATCTTACCTAAACAATGGTTTATGTGGCCTTTTCTATCAATTCTTTCTATTCGAAAATGATTTGGATACATGGCCAAATATCATTCATAGAGTCCAGAATACCCATCCAAATGGTTTCCTTGGCTTGGGCCAAGGTTTGACCAATTGATGTATCCTTTTCAACCTTCTGCAATCTCTCCAACAATGTTTGTGACTTCTGCACTTTAGCCATATGAGAGACTTTAGTTATGGCTTTCTATTCTTGCAGAGCTTTGAGCTGCCCCTAAAATGTCTTGATCTCTTCTCACTAGATTGACATGTTCTCCAGTGTTTTTGTCACTTGTTCAGCACTAGTAGTTCGAGTGGATGAAGTGGTTGCAGTTTTTGTTCCTGTTGCTAGGAGCTGAGTGATGGGTATGGCATCTATGGGGACTATGGCCATCTTCTGACTCTGTTCCTTCTTTTTTATCATTTTTTCCATTTCTGTCTCCATCTGTCTGATCTATATATTATGCTCTATGATCAGTGTCATCATGTTAGCCTTCTGCATCTCATTGTCTTCAATGTATTTAGTCAAGGGATCCTTTGTGGCTGGCAGGTTCAATTGTTTTCTCAATGCTACAATATCCATATAGGACCTTTCACTAATATCATTATGTGGAATAAAGAAAGATATCACAAGTGGAGTGGAATAGATGAAATTTTATTTATAGATGGATGTAGAGATTACAAAGGAGAATCCTTTTCCTCAGATAGACTGTTGTGGCATTTAATAGATATAAGTTAGCTAAAGAATAACATATCTACAGGCTACCTGGCCAACAAGCAAGCTGAGTCTAAAAGATTATTACAGAACAACAGACTCTCTAAAAGATCCGGCCACTTTAGGTTCACACCAGTGTCAAGCACTGATGCGCAGGCTTCTCAAATCTCCTAATAACTTGAGTATTTCTCGTGTTACAAGCAGATCAGACTAACAGTCCGCAGATGCAGAGCAGGAGAATTCTCGACCTCAACTCTAGACTAGGCTCGACCGAATGAAATCTTACTCCAAGGTTTCTTCATTTTATAGCGCTTAGAGGGAACAAACATCCGTGAGTCTTATGATTACAGACTGATGAATCAGACGCATAGATGCTGTACTGATTGGATCAAATCGCTGAAAGCTAGATTCGGGCATGGGAGTACCATCCCCTATTATCTCGTCCCTTCTCCTTTTACGGATAGCCAAAGGCATGTGGGGACCAAGTCTAGGATACTTATTGGGATTACAAAGTGGAGATTACCAGTACGAGGGAATCCACGAAAGCTCAACAAGACTTAAAGATAGGATACATATATTTACAAAGATTACGAAATGGAGATTTCCAATACGAGGGAATCCACGAAAGCTCATCCAACACCAACGTCGGTTGGAAAGACTACACCCTTAAAGTACAAAGTAATCTATTTGTGGGTAAGAATAGTGTTGATAGTTAAATCTTTCAATTAGGAAGTTATTGAAGTATTGCACGAGGACTTCTTTCTCAGTTTCCCAAACTTGAAGATGATGTCGGTCAAGTGGCTCCAGAAAATTGAGATTAAGGAAAGGATTTGTACTGGGATCAATTTGTTCATGAAAGCTATCATAACTCGTACTGCTGGAGATGCTCCTTACTCTGTAATGATTCGTTAGGAACCAGCGTACATGGTCACATCTCCTCACGCCTTGAAGGAAAGGAAGGTCTCCAATGTCGACTATATTTTCAACAGATTTGTACACTATTCCATTCATGTGAGCTCTGGGTTCACTGAAGCCTGGAATCTTAAGCATGTGAAGAGAGTAAGGTTTTACCACAAGTGCTGACAGCCCATAGATTTTCCACCATTCCAAGAACCATTATGGAGTGGGGTCACTTTGTTCCAATGCATCTACCGTCATTCCTTCAAAGTCAAAGCTAAACTGCATACAATAAAACAAGTTAGAAGCATAATTCTGCAAATTCATACTTTCAAAAAATGCATCCTTCTGTCGATCTGTATCATAATTTTCTCTGCAAAGGTCGTTGCCAAATCTTCTGAAGGTGATATGGCAACTCTCAATTCCAATCCTCATCATCATCCCTTTTCTGTAACATATACATTATACTACCAATATGCTCTAGGTAGTCTAATGCTTGTATGGCTTCATTATTCATCTGGTCTTGCATTGTCTCTATCCATAAATAAGGAATACCAATTCTATGCCTGATTTCCTTAATAGGATACCAGGATTCATCGTGAACCAGCAATGGAGTTTCCAATTCATATCTTATCCATCTTGTATGGGTTTCAATTTCAACATGATCTTCATTCCTTCTAATGAAATTGCATTGTAAAGATAAGATTGAGTGTGCTGACAAAAGTTCTCGGCTCAGCATATCTGCAAAACTATTCTTTTCCCCCTTGACAAATTCTATGTCAAAATTATACTGGCTTAGATTCATGACCCATCTAACCATAGCAGCATTCTCAAAATCACATTTGTGTATTGCATATTTCAGTGCTTGGCAATCTGTCCTAACTGTGAACTTTGTATAGATGATGAAGTCTTTGAACTTAGCTATTCCTAAACACACAACTCTTAATTCTTTCTTCAGACTGGACCAATTCAATTGGGTTTTGGCCCACAAACCTGATGCATACTGGCAGACTTCTATCTCCTGCTTGGTGTTGGGGTTCTTTTGACAAAGGACTGCCCCCCATCCCTCATAGTTGGCATCTGTCATTATAATTTTCTCCCAATCTTCTCTAATCGGGGAAAGAGGCTGGATATTTCTGACTTTTTCTTTGATTCTTCTGACTGCCTGAGTGCAATCATTATTCCAAGGAGTCGGATCCTTCTGAATCCATTAGTTTAACAGCCTTCTTTCTTGTGCGCAATGCTTCAGAAATTTAGAAATATAATTCAAGCTTCCCAAGAATCTTTGCAATTGAGTCTTATCTTTGATTTCATCAGGGAAGTGATCTACGAAATTTAGACTTCTTTGAATTACAGTATAAGATCCATATTGTATGTTGTAACCCAAAAAGTCTATGATTGCCTTGAATAGCTTCATCTTAGATTCTGATAATACTATGCCCATTTCTTTGACCCTAAGCAGGAAAATTTTTAAATGCTTAATATGGTGAGCAATATTATCATAATGAATTAATAAGTCATCAATATATTTCTTTAGGAATTCCTCCATTCCTTCAAAAGTCTCGTTCATTATTCTCTGAAAGGCTAAAGGAGCATTGATATCCGAATGGCATGATGTTCCATTCATAATGGCCATCAGGAACTGAAAATGTTCTTTTCCACTTATCTTCTTCTTTGATGCCGACCTGCCAAAATCCTGATTTAAGATCAAACTTTGAAAAGACTTTTGATTTGGAGATCTGTGCTAAGATCATAGATGGCTTTGGTAATGGATAGGCATCATAGTCTAGAATAGCATTAAGAGGTTTATAATTGACTACCAATCTTGGTTTCCCTCTAGCTACTTCTAAATGCTTATTTACATAAAATGCAAAACAAGCATTTGGACTTTTGCTCTTCCTGATAAGTCCTTTTTCCAAAAGATCTTTTATTTCTTTTCTACATAATTTCAACTGTTCTTCATTCATTGGTATTGCTCTGGATCTTCTGAGTTTACCATTGAATTCTTTCTTGAGAGGAAGTTCCACTTCCTGTTTGTGAATATGCCAAAAGGCATTTGGATCATCTGAGCAACATTCCTTGAATTTAGTGGTGAGATCTGCTATCTCCTTGGCATATTTTCCTTTGTCTAGACGGTCTTTTGTTTTCAAAATTTCTTTCTTTATTTCCATCTTGGCTAATAGATTTTCCATTCTTTCAATCCATTTTAATCTATTAGGCAAGTTATAATTAATAAATGGAAAGAAAATTTCTTTATCCTCTAAGCTGACAAAATAGCCATACCTTTGACTGCTACTGTCTAGCTTAGCTCTGTCTTTCTCAAAGTTCTGGAAGAAAGGAGTGCCAAGATACATGGCACAATCCATCCCTGAAACTATTGGGCAGACTAGATGAACACCAATTTTTTCAGTCAAGAAAACATCTATCTCTGCTTCATGTTTAGTGACGATATCTCCACTTGTTGTAGTAACTTTGGGATAGGAAGTTGGTCTCCGATGATGCATGCTTACTACAGAGTCACTTACAATATTTAACCTGGAACCAATATCCATAAGAACTTTCCAGTACTCATACTGATTTCCAATTTTAACTTTCATTTTCACACAATACATGACATCTCTGTTCATGATATTGCATCCAAAATATTTTCTATCTTTTTCCTCATCTTCTTCTCCTGAACTATCATGCTGATGTGTCTGTGGCATTATGGGGTTTGCATGAAATGTCCAGTTTTCCGCTTTTCCTGATACATCAGGATTTTGTGAGGATGAGGCTTCTTACGCATTCATCAACCTTATGCTCAATTCTTTGTGATTTTCTATGTATAATCTCTTGTTTTCTTTTATTGTCTTTCTCAGTTCTTTAATTGCTTGATGAATACCAGGCAATGTTTGTGGCAGATCTTCTCCAAAGTCTTCATTTCTAAACTGTCGTGTCAAAGCTTCTACCAAGAATAAAGATGCAGGAGGCACATACCCTTTATTTGGAGATTTCTTTGAACTGGAGGGTATCTTAGTGAGGTGATCCGTTAATAATGATTTATACATTTCCTTGATTTGGGGATCAGTGGCTGCCATCATTTGAGTGAGGAGATTCATGCTTATCTCATCATCATCTGTTCTCATCATCCTAACTGCATTGCAGTTACAAAGATCAAGGTCACTATAATCACAATCTCTGCATTTTGTGCAGTGCGGCTCTCTGCACAATTCTTCATCAGAAGATGTATTAGAATAAACATGATTCAATTTATTTTCTGGCTCAGAATCAAAGGATAGAAATTCATCACAGCTACTAGGCAAATCAAAGAAATTAAATTTTCCTTTCTTATTTCTATATGACATTTTTTTCTTTGATTTTTCTTTCTTCTTTTCTGGACAATTTGGAGTTGTGTGGCCTTTCTTGTTGCAGTTGAAACAAATGGTTTCTTTTTCTTTAGAAAACATTTTTGTGTGCTTGTATGGTTTCTTTCTATAATGTTTTCTTTCTTTATCTTGGTAAGACTGGGAATTCTTCTTAAAGTGTCTGGATTTTTTCTTTCTCTGCCCCTTAGAATTTCCAGCTCTGCCAAGGTGCCATTGCTTACAGAGTTGTTGGTAGCCATGTCGTTTCTTTGGGTTGGTAGCAGCTCTGGCAATTTTCATCTGCGAACAAAGTTCTACAATAATAGCTTTTACAGCTTGCCTGATAATTCCAAACTTATAATCTCCAATTTTTCCTGGTAATTTATTCACAATTACCGTCGAAACCCATTGAGGAAGAGAAGCTACAAAGATTTCCTTCCATTTTGGCTCAAGTATTAATTCTGGAGATAGAGTATGCATTCTGTGAAGAAATTCATTAAAATATTCATCAAAATGTTGCATATTATGCAACTTCATGGCAAGCAAAGTGACAGTGGTAATGTCATTGGTGATTTGTGGAAAACCAATGAAATTTACTGTAATACTATATATGAGTTTTCCTATCATATTATTGACAGGCAAGTGAGTGACTGGATCCATATAAGTAGAACCATCTTCATATAAAACCACAGACTGTTCCCAGTGGGGAAGAAGATTTGGTTCTTTTATCGTTTCGGCCTTTAACCATGAATCTGGTGTTCCTTCAAATCCGCCAATAATTCTTCTAGTAGCATTTATTGGGCCAATTTCATCTGCAAGGCATGTTCTATAACAAACAAGCATGGAGTGTAATACAAACATAACTTCAACTTTTGTACAATTGTCTATATTCCACAAGTAGGTGGAATTGGCAGACCAATCTTTGTGATATTCAGATTTCATTAGATATTGGCGGTCTGGGGCAGGGTTCCATGTAGTATCCCAGCGGGATCTAAAGGAAGTGGCATTGACTTGAGTTTCAATGCTTTCTTCTGGGGTTGAGATGCCAGATTGTTCTTTATCTTGAACAGAAAAATTATCGATGCAGGCTTCTAGATCATCAATCTCTCGAACAGAATCAATCTTATGTATGCTTGTGTCCACATCACTTTCCTCTTCTTTTTCCATATAAGCAGAGGAGTCTCCAAATAGGAAACTACGATCATGGCTTTTAGCAGTTTCTTCAGTTTCTTTAGATTTTGCTGAAGTAGAGACTGGACTGAAAAACTCGGATTTGCAAATAGAGAATATGGATGAGTAGAGGTAGGTGGTGGAAAGTTCATTGAACTAGGAGCCTTGATAAGACTTTCCACTGAGGAGGTGAGAGAATAAGGAACAGTGGTTTTCGGACCAGAAAAAAGAGTGGCTGATTTATATGCATCTGTATTTGGTTTCTTTTTTAGAGAATCAATCCGTTTGGACACTTCCCAAACTTGTCTCTTTACTATGTCAAGGCTAGTGGAGACCTTGGCAATTTCCTTTCCATGAGCGATTTCTGCATCATGGATTTATTTTTTTTTTTTTTTTTTTTTTTTTTTTTTTTTTTT
>APFE030155507.1:0-18426 GCA_000404065.3 Pinus taeda
ACTTCTGATGCCTTGTCCATAGTGGCTGCCGAATAAGCTCCCGCATACTGAGAAAGCTTCGTTAGGTCATCGGAAGGGTCAAACTCTTCTTTCCAAACTACATTAGCTGTCTCTGTTTGCTCTGGAAACAGGGAAGGTTGATCAAGTCTTCTCCTTTTCCGCTGTCTTTTCACTCAACCTTGTGTTTTGGACTGTAAAAGACATCTAATGGAGGTATGTCCTCCACCTGCAAAATGATTTGATCAGAGGGATCTTTTGGAATTATTTCTAAATCCGTGCTAGGGGGTAGGCCACTGGTTCCTTCATTTGGAACCTTTGATGATGCTGTATCCTTTGTTTCTGTTTCTTTGGGTGTATCGGCACCTTTTGGACCTTCCAGATTGCTTATAATGGAGTCAAATTGCTGCCATTCTTGGAGTAGTTTTGGATCAATCTGGGTATCCACATTGACATTTTCACTGCCCTTATCCTGCTCCTTTTTCTGCTTTTCCTCGTGCTCTAACTCCTGTAGTTTCTCCTGATCTTTCTCAAGAATCTTTGATGCAGCAGGAGGTTTATCAATGAGTTTCTGTTTAGGCTCGCTTGATTGTGTTGTCGGGGCAGTAGCTAATAAATCCAGAGGCAAAGTTTGCAACCTCTGTTCTCTGATTGTTTTGAATTCTACTAGCCCTTCATCATTATATCTCATTTTAGCCAGTACTTGGACCTAGAATAATGACTCTGCCGAAGAAAATAAGTCATCAAAATTATCTTCCTTATGATCAAAGCTTGTGAGTTTGGCCTGTTCAAGCACATTGTAGACGACTTTCCTTGGGTCAAATCGCCTATTAGGAATGGTAGCAAGATTTAGCATGTTTATTTTCTCTGCTTCCTTCTCCGCATGCTTGTAGTCGTGCAAAGTATAAACACCGCATCTCAGAGGAAAAGTAGGCCAAGCCTACTTTTTTGAAATCCTCAGAGTCTTGGATGTTCCCGCGGACGTAATTTGATAGGCTAATTCTCGGGCCAACAACTTGTCGGGTATGTACAGAGGAAGGACATGAGGCCTGGCAAGGCTACCAAAAACCCTTATGTATGTGAATTTATCCTCCCCAAACCATTTTCCTAGAGTAGTTAGGTCAATCTCTGCTTGTGGAGAAATCTTCGGGGCAGGCTTGTCAAAAATGGCACGGTAAATAGGCAACATAAAACCATTACAAATTTGATACAGGTGGTCCTTATAGTGTGCTTTCCACAGCTTTTGGTGATAGATGTGAATTGGCACGGGGTCTTGTGGAGTCCATCTCCACCCAGTACAGGAAATTCAGAGTTGAAACAAAGAGTATCTAAAATATAAGCACTAAAATAAAATGGAGGAATAGACCTATTAGTCACGTGAGTTTTATTTCTAAACTCAAGAATAATAGTGGCTAACTTATCTGACAATATATTTCCCCAATCCATTATCTCACTGTTAACTGCCACTTCCATTAAAGGAACCATTTCAATATTTAATTTTGTAGAATCATGTAATCCCCAAACCCTACACATCATTGCCCCAGCGTAACAATAAGGAGAACATAATGAATCTACAGAGTACTTACCTAAAGATTAATGTTTGTGCCTTGCGGGGTTTTGTCTCCATTCCCGAATTGGGGCCGATTCAGTTTCATTCTCACTTGTGAACTTCTCCAGAAATGCTTTATTGTATTTCTTTTGTGGTTCAGGCAAGTGATACATTTTTCTTAAATCATCAGGTTGGAACGAGCTGAAGACTCTTCCTTCGAATGTGTAGAATGTTCTATTCATAATAGGGATTTCCTCTACTGGCCATCCCACTACATCTGTATACGGAAGAATTTTTTCTCGAGCTGCTATTCGGTGTAGATATGAGTCGGCTAAGTCCTTCAAGGAAGCCTCTAACTTTCTAGTTGAATCTGCAGTAGCTTGCACCGATACAGTTTTAGGCTCTTCAGCTTCAATTAGATTATATATTCTTTGCCAGCTTGTGTTGCCGAGGCCAAGACAAGTAGTGTCTGAAATCAATCCCTTCTTGCTTGGTCCTGGATCAGCGGTAGATTGCCCTGTTATTGTGGGAGCTGATGCTGACACAAATCTCTTGGATTTCTTCCCCATTCGACTTGAATTTGTTGCTTCGGTGGAGCTCTGCGCAGGGAATAAAATGAATGTAATACAAAGAATAGGTGGTGCGAGCCAATATGAAAGAGTTATGTCAATTAACGAATAATGAAGGATTAAAATAATACTGCCACAAATAAAATCTCAGGGGAGATCTCGGCATAACTGCTTCATTAATTGGACACTTTAACCTGTCAATCATTTTAAATACCCATCATATCGTTTATACGCCGAATGATTCATTCAAGCGTGGCTTGAGTTTTAGGTGGATAATCACAAGTAAATTACTATCGGGAATGGGAAGGCTTTTAATAATAATCTAAAATAATACATGCAAGCCTTTTCAATCTATTTTGAAACTCGTGCCTTGCTTTATCAAATCACAATCAGAGAAATGCTTAAGTAGTAATATTTGTGTCATTGCAAAATCCCCGATCCCCAATGGCGATACACCTTATCGCATTGGGAGTTTTTAAAGTTGTCTTTAATGTGTGGTGCGCTACATTCCCCGATTGCCGATAGCGATATTGCATCGGAGAAATAGTGGGAGGGCCTTTGGTTATACTTGCTTGCCTTTCGTGATAACTGATAGTTATTCACTTTTCAGATCGGGGTAAACCAATGGGTCTTTGCATTATGTATCCCTTGTTGTTGTGATATGCGATCTTGCAATCACTTTATCACAATAATAAAGAATTATATATTTATTTCATAAGACCGATTTATATTTGTTCAAAAGGTTTATAATATATTGTTTCTTTTGGACCTTTTGATGAAGGATGAGTTGATCCAATTTTATTCACACATCTATAAAAGGGACCCATTTCATATTATAGTTAAAAAAGAAATTTTTTATGAAACGGGGAGTTGTTGTACAGCACAACACTAGGTCATATTGTATCTCATGAGGGTGTTAAGGTAGACCCTAAAAAAATTAAATCCATTAGGGAATGGAAAATCCCCACAACCATAAAGCATCTTCGAGGATTTCTTAGGTTGACATGGTATTATCGCAAGTTTGTTACGAATTATGGGAGAATAACAACAACTCTAACAAAATTACTTAAGAAAGATGCATCTTCTTGTACTCCATAAGAAACTAAGGCCTTTGAACATCTTAAAGAGGAAATGTGCCAATCACTAGTCTTTGTTATGCCAAACTTCACAAAAACCTTTATTGTGGAATGTGATGCCTTGGGAAAGGCAATTGGTGTTGTTTTAATGCAAGAAGTAAGACCCATTACTTTTGAAAGTCGTCCAATCAAAGGAAATTATTTGCACAAACCTATTTATGAGAAGGAAATGTTGGCTATACTACATGCACTAAAGCAATGGTGACCTTACTTAATGGAAATGCACTTAAAGGTAAAAATAGATCATGATATATTAAATACTTTTTGGAACAAAGATTATGTTCAAAAGATAAGAAAAATGGGTCACAAAGATGTTGGGTTATGACTTTGAAATCATCTACAAAAAAGGGAAGGAAAACTTTGTTTCATATTCACTCTCAAGAAAGGATGAGGATGTGGAAGCATTGCTTTGTTCCATTTCTATTATCTAACCAGATTGGATAACTAGAGAAAGGGATGAATGGAAGAATGATGAAGAAGTGTGGACACTCATTTAAAAGTTGCAACAAGATCCCAGTACATTTGATACATTTAGCTAGAAAAATTATTCATTATGGTACAAAGATCGCTTATATCTTTGTAATAATTCCCGACTCAAACAAAAAAATCTTTTGGAATTGCACACCTCTCCTTTAGCAAGGCACTTAGGATTTTTAAAAACTTACCACAGGGTCAAGAAGGATTTTTTTGGGGATGGCCTTAAATCGGATATTCAAAATGTTTTGTGGAATGTTTTTTTGCTAATAGAATAAAGTTGATACAATTAAGACCCCGGGTTTGTTACAAGCTTTAGCCATTCCAAGTAAACATTGGGAGGAGGTTCCAATTTAGTTTTTCACAGATTTACCCAAGCCCAAAGGAAAGAGTGTCATCATGGTGGTAGTTGATAGCCTTACAATGTATGCACACATTTATGCATTATCTCATCCATTTAAATAAATTATAGTTTCTATTGCATTCATGGAAACACTTAAAAAGCTACATGGAAACCCAAAGATTATTGTAAGTGAAAAAGATCCCATTTTCACTAGAAATTTGTGAATGAAATTATTTTCTGGTCTGGGTGCTCAATTAGTTCATAGCTCATCCTATCATCCTCAATCTGATGGGAAAATTGATATAGTGAACAAATTTTGGGAAGGATATTTTTGTTGCTTTGTATATGATAAACAAACACAACGGGTCAAGTGGTTATGTATGACTGAATGATGGTATAGCACTTCCTTCCATATTGTAGCAAAAATGATCCCATTTATGGAAATTTATGGATATCATCCACCATCCATCACATCATCTTTAAAAGGAAATTATAAGGTTCAAGTAGTGGAAGATCACATCGAGAATCAACAACAATTTCTCCAACTCTTAAAGGAGAACCTCACTTTGGCACATAATCGAATGAAACAACAGGCAGATCAACATTGAATGAATTTTTAATGTAGGTGACTGGGTATTTTTATAGCTACAAGCATACAAACAAATGTCCCTCAATCAAGCTAAGAAGGATAATAAATTATCACCAAAGTATTATGGTCCTTACAAGATGTTGCTAAAGATTGGTGGCATACAAACTGGAGCTTCCTGCATCTTCCTGAGTGCACCTAGTTTTCCAAGTGTCGCGCTTAAATAAGGTTATAGGTGACAAGTTCCTAGTTCAAACAATACTGTCAAAAGTTTACAAGGAAGAAAAAATCATATTGGAACCTAAAGGAGTGATGGAAACAAGAACCCGACAACTACGAAATTCATCAATTTCAGAGTATCTCATCAAGTGGAAGAACTTACCCGCTGAAGATTCCACATGGGAGGATGATAATTTTATAAAGAAACATCTACAACTACTCAAATGTTGAGGAAAACATTTTTTTGAAGGAAAGGGGCATGTTAGATCCCTATAATACTAGTGTAGCCCCTTATTGTTACTGTTAGTGTAGCCCCCTTATTATTACTATTGTGCCCATGGAGTCCACATATTGTTATTATTGTGTCCTATAGAAGCCCAATACTGTTATTGTTGTGCCCTTACATTATTATTGTTATGTAGGCCCTGATTATATTGTAACCCCTTAGACTTCTATATGTAGAAAGGTCTTGTCATTTTTATCATCCAAGAATCGTTCATTTATGTAATGTAAGGAGGTTCGCGCCTCGAAGAGGATAATTTTTAAGTCGTTGATCTATCTTTTTGTGAGTTGGTTGCATAACACAATCTCGAAAATATATCTGATCAAACTCAATTTCATTTTGATTCTCATAATTTGAATAAAGTACTCTTGTCATGATAAGCAGTTGACCGCGATTTCTCTACACTGAAAGTTAAGCCACATGAGTAGGACACTTTAGCCTATGCTGATGGTTTTGTCAGGTTCCTGTCACCTTGATAACATCAATGATTTTAGTAATTTTAAGATTCTCTCACAAGATCTTGTTCTTAATGTCATTTTGTGGGATGTCGACTCTCTCTTGAGGGATTATTATCTTCTTCACATAAAAAAAATTTAACCCTCAGGGAGAAAAGTTTAATTTGACTATTGAACTTCCATCGCTACCTCCCATCTCAAGAAAATATTCAATCTGAAAAGTGGAAACAAAGAGTGATTTTAATGAATCTAAATTGTCTTCTGTATCAACCATCACAGAATCTCACTTGCACAACAACATGTATTGTGTGTGGATTTTCTTTGATTAGTTTTTCTTGTGAGAGTTCTTCTAAAGGATATTTCCATGATCCCATTATGGATTCCCTTGAGGAATCTTATCAGTCAAGGCCCATGTCTCATGGCCTATACTTGCATGTGCTTCGTCGAATCTTGTATGGCCATAGACATGGTGATTACTATTATCGAGAAGTCTCTCATTTGACAGAGAAGTCAAGTATGTTACACAGTTGTGATTGCACTTCCTATTTCTACATGTCAGTGCGTATTTTTTCATGTTCTAACCTTGTCTCTGCATTGCATTTCATTTAGGTTTTACACGATCACATATTTCCACCAAAAGGTTGGGAGAAACTTCTATGGTTGCATTGGAGGTTCCATTTCACATGACCTGACCTTATTCTATTTAGTTTAGGATAAGATAGGTTGCATTTAGTTAGATGCATTTCATTCTATTTTTTGTTTCCATTACCCTGTTTTGTTCTTATGCATTTGTTGTTCTTTAATAAGGTTGGTTTCAAGCTTCAAGATGATGTGGCTAATATTTTATGAAAGGCAAGTTGTGGTAACACAAAATCCATGTCTTATCTATTACCCTATTCTTCTTTTTGTATTACACATTTCAAGTCAATGATTTTCAAATGGAAAATATGATCCTTCAGCCGAGAAGCTATAAGAAAACCATGATACCCATATCCTTTTACGATTCTCATCTCTTCACTTGGTCCTGTTATGAATAATGTGTTCTTATGTATCTATTCGAGTAGAGTAAGATAAGGATAAAATGTTTAGTGAACAATGCATCATATGTCTTAAACATGTATCTAAAGGATCAACCTCTTCTGCTCTCAATAAGTCAAGATCCCTCTTCCACCCATTGAAAAATAATAAGTGCCTATGGATAATCCTATGAAAAGGAAAAAAAAGAAAAATAAATGGTAAAAGAAGAGAAAGGATTCATATGCAAAGAGGTGAAGCAAGTGACTTTGTCAGGGTATTGTCCAAGCTTGCTGGTAGAAAAGAAAATTTTGTGCTCTTGAAGTGACTCTGTTGGGGTACTTTCTAGGCCTGTTAATAGTAGTAGAGATGTAAAATTCATACTCTGATCACTTTAACTTGTCATACTATATTACCCTTACATTGACAAAATAATGATATGCCGTGCTTTATGTTGTGTAACACTGAGTACTGGAACTGGGAAGACTATATATTTAATCAAGAAAGAGTGGGGAGCTAAGGTAACTCACTGATTAAATCAATACTTCCTGGAGAATAGAGACCTCACACCAAAAATGAAACCATTTTAGAGAAGTTGGGGTTTTTCGATTGTGTTGCCAAGCATTGTCGCTACGACAATGACCCTCCAAAATATTTTCCTAAGTCAATTTTGGAGCCTACATGAATTGTCATTTCAACCCCCTTAGTGTTGCCGCATTGTTTGTTTTTTCATTCTTATGTTTTCTCCTAGTGTCACATTCTCCTAAGTCAATGTTTCCTAAGTGTCATTACCTAACCCTTGGAAGCACTTGTGTTATCTAGCCCATTATTAGGTGGACTTATGACTTTTCTTGACATAGAAACTAGCCCTTTCCACGTTATCACACTCTAAAAGAACCTAAAAGCACACAAAATCAAGAAAAAAACACACTTTTTGATGATCAAGACATGCTCTTATGTTGAGCGCACTCCTTCGGGTCAAACAAGTGCACCCTCCTTGAGCGCACTCCTTCTTGTTGAACGAGTGTGCCCTCCTTGAGCGCATTCCTTTGTATCGAAGACATGCGCCCTTCTTGAATGCATGCATGAGCTTTCTTTTTGCATATGGGCACAATCCTAGAAAATAGGAGCCCACATAAATTCCCTTAACTAACTCATTCACTGGTCGACAAGTGGTGATCATACATGAAATTGATTTTCATGTAATTTCTTTTAAATCAACCCAACTAATCATTCATTTTCATAATCATTATCGTCTGGGTTGGGTGCACAACTATGGATCAAGAAACTTTTCGTTGATCTGTGTTACAATTAAGTTTTGCATGTTGAATCTATTCACTACCTTTCGTGATTTCACTATCAATATTACTCTTCTTGTTGGTGTTTCTTCTTTTTTCAATTTATTTATCAGCGTTTATGTTCCATATTTCTTCTACAAGTGTTATTTTGTTGTCGCATGTTAAAACTCTACATGTTCCTTGCCTTTTCACATTCTCACCATGATTATGAAAACATCCATAAAATCTTTTAGACCTTTATTCTTCTCATTTCCATCACGAAATATTGTTGTTAGACTTGGTCTTTTCACATTCTCACCATGATTATGAAAACATCCATAAAATATTTTAGATCTTTATTCTTCTCATTTCCATCACGAAATATTGTTGTTATACTTGGTATTAAGCCATCCCCAAGTAGAGCACACTTCTCGAACCTGAAGCCTAATCAACTATGAAAATTTCACTCAAAACAATCTAGTTTCCCTCATGAGCGCACTCATTCACAATGAAGAACTACACCCTCCCTCAACACGTGAACACATCACAGAGGCTTGAATTATTTTCCTTTGCCCCTCTGACATGCGCTAGTGCACCCTCCTTTCCCTTGACCGCATGAGTGCACCCTAAAGGCTTGAATGCATGAATTCATTCCCCTTCATCCCTTTGGAGTGCGCCATTGCACTGTCTTTGTCTCCTTGAGTGCATAATCACATCATGAAAGCTCGAAGGCCCAAAGAATCATCCTTCATCTCTTTAGAGTGTTCCAGTGTGCCCTTGATAGTTTCTCTTACCTTGTTTGAGCACATGAGCACACATTAAAGCCCTAAATGACCCCTGACCCCCCTTCATTCTTTGAGAGTGCACCCTCCTTGTTTGTAGGCTATTTTCTTATGCATGCAAGTGATTATGTTTTTTCATTCATAGATTTACAGTCTTAGTACATTTAATGGCTCTTTGAATGTGTTTTTCTAAGATAATGCTTCATAGTTAGTTGCATAAATCTAATCTTGTGATCATGTGTGCGCTACCATAAACAGCTTTCCATGAAACAAGTATGGTCACCCTTTCATCATTTGTTGGAGCCATGCCTCCCGCTACACATAAAGTGGCCTCCAAGGAACCCTCAGAAGTAAGCACTGATGAAGCAGTTGAAGTAACAAAGCCAACCATTCCTACATATGTTGACATAGAATGCTAATAATTCTACATAGGTCACATGGAGTGGCATAAAAGACACATTCATGTAGAAAAGGTTTCCTGAGAACTTGGAGGACTTATAAGTTTACATCGATATCAAGCAATCCAAGATGCATAGGATCACATGTAGATTCTCGGTCATACCTTGTGTGGAAGTGATCGAGTGGATTATTACACACATGGATGACTCTCATCTCATGGTTTTCAATGAAAGCGGTTGTCATATCGCCACCTACTATGAAGAAGACATGCAGACCTACTACAAGATTCTTAGGTCCACAAAATATGCAAATTATGACTTCTACATTAGATGGGATGACCTCGACACAAGTTACATGGGTGTAAGAATGCTGGGATGTTCGAGGAAAACTTGATATATATGCTCAATATGGTGGTAACACATGGTAAATATTTCATTTGGGAAGATATATTTTAATTTGAGTTGCAACATCATGTGGGGCAGGAAAAAGCATTTTTGAGGGAAAATCAGGCCCCATAATTCTATATTTCTACATTTCTACTAGATGGGATCTGTGAGCAATATGCATTCCCAAGAATGTTCTGGAACTAGACCTCTCAAGACAAGTTCCTAGTTTACTTTCACTGCAAAATGTTGTCAAAATCAACCGTCAGAGCCACATATGACATATTGGATGAGCATTTCTTTGCAGTTATTTTTCATATGATATTTGAGATTAATCGTCCTTGCATGACCTATATGAATAACCTTTTGAAACTATATGCTTTCTTCTAAAATCAATAATGTGATTGAAACTACATGTTGCTCTCTTTATTTGATTCCTCATCTTGTCCTATGTGATTTTGACCAAAAGATGTTATAATTATTATGGATCATAGAAATCTAAATTCAAAAGTTAAAATAAGAGATTAAATCCTTCAAAATGAAGTAACATTTTTAGATATATATTTTTTGAGTTAGTTGTAGTTTTTGTAAACTACTTTAATATATGACCTCTAAAATTTTAATTTAATTATCAATAATTATTAGGCAGAAAGTAAAAATTTAACTTCGAGAGAGTATTCTAAAATATTCATAGTATTATACACAAATCAGAAGTTGATATTTACTTCCGAAGTAGTTATGTATTTTTTGTTTTTTTAGTTAAATTAATTAAGTAAAAAAAACCATATAAACAAGTGTCACATGATATTGATAAACTATAATATTGACTCATAATATTGTAATAAAGACTATTTACAAATTAAAAATGTCTAAAATAAATTAAAGATAAATATTTTAATACTTATTAATGCCTATAAAAATTTAAACATAACATAAATTTACATCACTCTAATTAAAAAAATAAAATATTAACATCATTAATACTCAATAAATAAAATATAACATAAATTTACATATTTTATAATTAAAAAAATAAAAATATTAACAACATTAATACTCAATAAATAAAATATATACATACAGGATGCATCAATACTCGTTTGTACATTATTATAATTATTCATAATTATAATTAAAAAATATTAGCAGCGTTAATACTGGTAATACTAATCCATTTAATCCATTTAGTTAGTTTTATAAAGAAAAGGAAAATAAGAATAAAAGAAAAAGAAAAAGAAAGGAGATTTTCCAAATACCGAAATTTTTTATTTAAGAAATAAAGAGAAAGTAGACCGGTTACTTAGAAGTTTCAGTCAGGAAAACTCAAGGAAAAATTAGTTGAAGTCATTAATAGAAGGGCGAGAGATACTCGTTTGTACGCTGCTGCGTAGGTCTTCGTCCATGAAGCATTCGTTGAAGTCATTAATGGAAGGGCGCTGCTGCGATGCGAGTAGGTGTTCGTCCATGAGTTATCTAGGGCGCTGCTGCGATGCGAGTAGGTGTTCCTCCGCAAATTACCGATTATTGGACAGAGAGTAAGGCCAAAATAATGTAGATGCTTCCGTGACATCCTAGTTTACTTTTAATCATTTCCGGGCATCCTTATCTCAGGGGTTGTCACCTGCTGGTACATACATTACCGGACGTAGAGTAGCGCCAAAGTATGCCGATGCTTTTTTTTGTTTACCGGACGTAGAGTAGCGCCAAAGTATGCCGATGCTTTTTTTTGTTTTTTTTTAATTCGCTGTAGTCAGGTGCTCGTCCATAAATTTGGCCCAGGTCGCATTAGTCTCCCAAATCAGTGCGCTACGTTTGGAGAAATTAGTGTGACTCCGACAGTTTATCATCATTTAAGTTGTCTACTAGCTCATGAGCTTCCATGGCCGTTCTGAGATCGACGACTGTTAGACAGGCAGCAGGCCGACTGGCTGCTTACTCTTCTTCTGGCGTGTTATGTGCCCTTCCAAGGACTGCTCCCAACTTTACGATCACTAGGAAGCCACCTGTGTTCGTCGCCCCCGATCGCCCCACTCCCCGTCAATCGCTCGATCTTTCCAACATTGACGATCAACGAGGAGTAAGGTATCATACTCCCAAGCTTCTATTTTATCGCAGCGACAGCGATTCCTCGAAGAAGAAGAATGAAGAGGATCCCGTCAAAGTTGTGAAAGAGGCTCTCGCAAAGGTTCTCGTGCATTACTATCCTTTTGCCGGAAGATTGAGAGATGCAGATAACGGTAAACTCACCGTGGACTGCACTGGCGAGGGTGTTCTTTTCGTAGAAGCGGATGCCGATATTTCCCTCGGAGACTTCGGAGATCTGTATCCACCTATTCCTCGTGGAGATGAATTTATCAATAACGTTCCAGGTTGCGAAAACATCACAGACTCTCCACTACTACTCGTTCAGGTAATTTGGAGAAACATTTTATCATTTCAAGAATTAGATTGATAAATTGTCTTTATAGAAGGTCTGTTTTAAATATAGATTTATGTCAGAGGTTAATCTAAATTTTTTATGGGTAAATTAAATATTATTTAAATAGTCTGTATAGTTATTTAATTTTTTTTTTAAATTACAATTTTACACATTATATTGAGCTGTAGAATGAACCTCTAAACTCAAATTTCAATAACAAATTATTTTGTTTGGCTAAAAAATAGTTTAATCAATTGTTTTACTTTGTTTGTCTAGTTTGATCAATTGTCTTTAGAGAAAAGTAGTTACATTGATCAGTTCTAATCGGAAGTGTTCAATTGATTATCATCATGTTATTGGTATTTGTGAACTTTTCTACCCATAAAATTAATGAAGATTAGTGTGAATATTCTCAGAGTGGTAGAGCCTCTAGGCTCAATAACAAATTACTTTGCTAGACTAAAAAATAGTTTAATCAATTGTCTTACTTTGTTCGCCTAGTTTGATCAATTGTCTTTATAGAGAAATTTGATCAGTTCTAACTCGAAGTGTTCAATTGAGTATCATCATGTTATTGATATTTGTAACCTTTTCTACCCATAAAATCAATGAAGATTAGTCTGAATATTCTAAGAGTGGTATTGCCCTGTAGAATGAGCCTCTATGCTCAATAACAAATTACTTTGTTTGACTAAAAAATAGTTTAATCAATTTTCTTACTTTGTTCGCTTAGTTTGATCAATTGTCTTTATAAAGAAGTCATTACTTTGATCAGTTCTAAGGGGAAGTGTTCAATTCATTATCATCATGTTATTGGTATTTGTGAACTTTTCTACCCTTAAAATTAATGAAGATTAGTGTGAATATTCTCAGAGTGGTATTAGGCTGTAGAATGAGCCTCTAAGCTCAATAACAAATTACTTTGTTGGACTAAAAAATAGTTTAATCAATTGTCTTACTTTGTTCCCTTCGTTTGATCAATTGTCTTTATACAGAAGTAGTTATTTTGATTAGTTCTAACCGGATGTGCTCAATTGATTATCATCATGTTATTGGTATTTGTGAAATTTTCTACTCATAAAATTAATGAAGGTTAGTGTGAATATTTTCAGAGTGGTATTGGGGTGTAGAATGAGACTTTAGGCTCAATAACAAATTACTTTGTTAGACTCAAAAATAGTTTAATCAATTGTCTTACTTTGTTCACCTAGTTTAATAAATTGTCTTTACAGAGAAGTTGTTACTTTGATCAGTTCTAACCTAAAGCGTTCAATTGATTATCATCATGTTATTGGTATTTGTGAACTTTCCTACCCATAAAATTAATGATCAGTGTGAATATTCTCAGACTTAGACTGTGAGATTTGTGTGAGAATTGAATTTTTGTTTTTCTATTTATGGTCAATATTTATAGTTATCAAAGTGTGGCTCATGTGAGGATAGAGATGAAATTTGATGAGCACTGATAGAAAGTAATGAGAGATGCCAACAGAAGAGAAGTTAGGTTATTTGAAAGTGAAGTTAGGTTAATTGAAAAGTAGAAGCTCATAAATGCTTGAGATGCCAACAGAAGAGAGTTTTTTACTTGATAAACAAGAATAAAATATTTACAATAATGTTCAAATATAAAGTATAAATATAAGAAGTCAAGTTAAAAAAATTATAAATAAAGAATGGTTAAATAATATAAATGGTAAGAAAAATTAAAATAAATTAAAATCAAATACTTTTGTTTATGATGTTTTGGATAGATGGTGATTTGGCAGAAGCCATTTTTTGATGTGAAGTCACTAGTTCAATTGCCTACTTCTATCCCGGTGATATATTAGACTTGATGAAGATGTACTCCTACCAAACTTACAAAAAAAACAAATAATTTTTATTAAATAATTTAAAACCAAAAATTAATATCTTAAAAGAAAATCCATAATATAAAAACATGTTAATATAACATTAATTAATTTAATTATAAATATTAATATAATATCTATTAATAATTATATAAATATATAAGGGAATATATTCATAATAAGTATAAATATAATAAGGCAGAAAGAGTGTTAAATATAAAATAATTAACTTAATTATAAATATTAAATAATATATATATATATAAAATATATAGGGTAATGTATTTATAATAAGTATAATTATAATAAAGTCAAGTCTTAATCAAATTTTACTGGGGTTGGTTTTGTGTTAGGGGAGGAGACATGTTTAAAAATCTATTTAGATAAGGGCTAGTAAACTTTATTAGGGTTGGTTATGTGCTAGGGAGAGAAAACATGCTTAAAAATACAATGAGCTAAAAGTTAGTATGGCTCCTGAGTGACTTTAATACTTTAAATGCCCCTAAATAACAATTCCTCAAACCACAAATCAAACTTAAAACATTACATACAATTTTTGACAAACAAAAAAATATAAATATAATAAATATTAAAAAAACAAATAAATATAAATTCCTAAGCTAATATTCTCCTTATAAGGGTTTAGTTGGATATATTGTCAATGTTGCTGTTATGGGATCACTTCCGTGTAAACATAATCCCCATGAAGATAGCATAGAAATATAAGAAGCTTTTATTGGATTTTTTAAATTAATGCTTACCTTTTATAAATATAAAACCAATTAAAAATTGTTCAAATGTAATAAAATTAATTTAGAAATATAAAATTAGATTGTGAGTAGATGGTTGAAATATTATAAAATTAGTTTGAGTAGGTAAATTATGAGATGTCGTCCATCGCAATACGTTACATATAATTAAAAAAAACTAACAACTCTCTTTTTTCGGGTGTGCCTATGAAATATTAATTCATATTTGCCCTCAAGTCGGCACTATCCGGTATCACATGTCGAGGCTAATCTGATAGAATTTTGCACCCTGTGAATTTCCAGGTAACGCGTCTCAGATGTGGAGGGTTCGTATTGGGTTTACGCTCCAATCACTGCATGAGTGATGGTGTTGGTGTCGCCCAATTCGTTAAAGCTATGTCTGAAATGGCAAGAGGCGCGGCGAGCCCCGTGGTTCCACCAGTTTGGAATAGAGAAATCCTCCGACCAAGAGAGAAGCCTACCGTGGAATTTCCCCACCCTGAGTATGACCAACCGACGCCCGATGAATATAAACAATTAATGGCGCTTCAGGAGGAAATGAACATTAATAAGTCATTCTTCTTTGGGCTAAGAGACATCGAGGCCTTAAAACGACAGGTAGAAGGCAGCAACTGTACCACATTCGAAGCGTTATCGGCTTGTTTGTGGCAATCAAGAACCAAGGCACTGAAGCTCCCTGCGGACCAAGGTTTGAGAATGTTGTTTCCTTTGAACGCCCGTTCTCGATTTCAACCGCCTCTTCCGGCCGGTTACTATGGCAATGCAATAAGCTTTGCCTGTGCTGAGGCAAAAGTGGCGGATCTAACTCGCCAGCCGTTGTCTTTCGCTGTAAATTTAATCAACGAAGCCAAGAGAAGGATCGACGATAAATATCTGCGATCTGCTATCGATATGATGGAAGTGAAAGGGCGCCCACACTTTGCAGTCGGCGGCTCTTATATTATTACAGACTTGTCCAAACTTGAATATGCCAAAGCTGATTTTGGGTGGGGGAAAGCAGCATATGCAGGTTTTGCGTGGGAGGTAACACCTGGGTGGTCAAATTTCTCCGTTCCTCTAATGAAAGACTTTCAAGGAATCGTAGCTCCTGTGTGTCTGCCACACGTTGCCATGGAAAAATTTGAAGAAATTGTAAGTAGCAGCATAAACGTCTAGAATAGAATATAATAGCCGCCATGAAGATCCTATACTTCACAGAAACTCATTCGTGCTGACAGTTGAACGAAACTCTAGAGTTTGTTTTTCTGTGTATATGTTTTATGAATTGAACCAGCTTTACTTCTCAACGGTTATGAGCAATGTGTCTCAATGTCAACGGTTTTCTACTTCATTCTGTTCATATTAACTTTTCTTTATTCCCCAATGGGAGGGTCTTACACATGTTTTCTTACAGAATATACAATGTTTGTCATAGGATTGAAGTACACTGTAAAATTTAAATAAAAAATATATATTTTTTTAAGGTGTTTGTTTCCTTATTCCCAAGTTTATAGGTATATTTACAGTCAAATTTGTTTGAATCTGTTAAAATTTGAATGTAGAGAAAAATTTAAAATGACATGAACTATTTTTAAATAAAAACAATCTTAACTATAAAAACATAATTCAAATTATTTATCTTATTTATTAAAAAAAATACAAACTCAAGAATCACATCTTATAAATATTATTAATGTAAAATAGTATGAGAATACGATTTTTCTAAAATTAACTATATAAAACATTAATATATTAATAAACTATTCAAAAGTAAAAAATAATATTTTTTTGTAAAAAACATCAAACACAGTGGAATAGTTAAAAAATCTAATCCTTAATATGAAATAAAAAAATTTAAGTGAAAAATACATCTCTAGTCACCAAAAGATAAAGACAAGATCTTCACATAAACTAATAATTAATTAAAAAAATATGATTGATACTAAAAATAAAAATAAAAAATATTTAGATTAAACCTAATATCAACCATTATTCTAAAACTTAAAATATATAAATAGTAAATAGTCCAAAAATAAAAAACAAATAAACAATAATAATAAATTAAATAAATAACTAAATGATCATGACTATTAACATCTACTAAGACCAATGTGGGTTACAGGACATTAAGAAAAGAGAGTCTAATTGTCAATCTTCAAAATATTGTTTATGTGATCTAAGAGTAGGGAAATAAGGTTCAAGAAGATTGGAAGTGTGGCTGATGATAGAGAATTGAGAGTGGGTATGTGCAAGAGTGGGGCAGTCTAAAATGAATTGTTTTTCATCTTCCACCTTCCTAGTATGTGATAAATTCTATCGTCCTCGGGTCTTGGGAGTAGACCACCACGCTGTCTCACTCCAAAACTCTTCATTCTAATAGTAGCATTTTCTTCTTGGTGCTACTCAACACATAGAGATAATTCTCGTTATCATGGGATTGATCACCTCCTTATATTACCTTAGCTTCCTTTTACCCTATAGCTCCTTAGCATCCCACATCTTGTCCTTAAAACTTGAGATAATAGTATCTTTGATACTGTCGTCCGCGCTTCTCATGATGGTCTCCTCCTTAATCCGCCAAAGGTTGAGCCAAGACTGAGCATGATGTCAACCATGCTTGAGGCGCACTTGGGGGTTTTGACTAAAGTTAAAAGCAATTTTTGGGAACCTCTTGGGTTCCATATTGTGAAGTTTATATCTAAACATAGTCACTTTCAATGGGGGATAATCCAACTTCGATCAAGAAGATAGGATAGGGAGTATTTCCCTTGATCTTGAGGTTATAGGTTATGAATTGCTTTTGGATCATCTCAATCTTACTACACAACTCCCTAGATATACTGCACCCCCAAAATTCACATCCCTATAAGATAACAGGGGTGATCAGAGTCTCAAATCTAATTTTGTCAAATAATATACCCCTATTTTTTTCTCTTAATCTATTTAATTTAATGTCCAGATCTTATTCTTCATATTGTCCTGAAAATGAACCACACAATCTTTATATTATTTTAACAATAAACCACACTAGATAGTTCGAATAGACAAATCTTTAATGATATGATTTTTACTGATTTTGTTTTTACTTCTCATAATACAGATCACAAATTCAATTAGAATCTTAAAGTATGCAGATGCTTTTTTTTTGTTTTTTTAATCCGCTGTAGTGAGGTGCTCGTCCATAAATTTGGCCCAGGTCGCATTAATCTCCCAAATCAGTGCGCTACGTTTGGAGAAATTAGTGTGACTCCGACAGTTTATCATCATCATTGCGATTTAAATTGTCTACTAGCTCGTGAGCTTCCATGGCCGTTCTGAGATCGACGACTGTTAGATAGGCAGCAGGCCGACTGGCTGCTTACTGTTCTTCTCGTGTGTTGTGTGCCCTTCCGAGGACTGCTCCCAACTTTACGATCACCAGGAAGCCACCTGTGTTCGTCGCCCCCGATCGCCCCACTCCCCGTCAATCGCTGTATCTTTCGAACATTGACGATCAACGGGGAGTAAGGTATCATACTCCGAGGCTTCTATTTTATCGCAGCGACAGCGACTCCTCGAAGAAGAAGAATGAAAAGGATCCAGTCAAAGTTGTGAAAGAGGCTCTCGCAAAGGTTCTGGTGCATTACTATCCTTTTGCCGGAAGATTGAGAGATGCAGATAACGGTAAACTCACCGTCGACTACACTGGCGAGGGTGTTCTTTTCGTAGAAGCGGATGCCGATATTTCCTTGGAAGATTTTGGAGATCTGTATCCACCTATTCCTCGTGGAGATGAATTTATCAATAACGTTCCAGGTTCCGATAACATCACAGACTCTTCACTAATACTCGTTCAGGTAAATTCGGAGAAACATTTTATCATTTCAAGAGTTAGATTGATAAATGGTCTTTATAGAAGATCTATTTTAAATACAGATTCGTCTAAGCGGCGAATTTAATTTT